>DVQP01002382.1:0-12724 GCA_018231745.1 Danaus eresimus
TATATATAAGGTTTTTTTTGTTTATAATGTAGAACAAGCCTTTGTCCAGGTATTCACTTAAATATCACTGATTACGAGGATTACTTAGTTAACTATTAAGTAAATGGCAATTTAAATTATCTGTAAAATAAATATTTGTATAATATAACATTTTCAGTGTCTGGTTGCCGGGTTGGAGTATGAAATGAGTATTGATTTTACAATTTATTCAGTGCATAGACCTAGTTTAAATCAATGGCCTAGTTTCCTGTCTTATTACATGTAAATAATATATTGCTAGGTTCAATATCCTTAATTCTATGATTGCATTTATTTCAGATGTATTGAATGTGTCTGAAAAAAAAAACATGTCGATTTGTAATAATGATGATTTTTAAAGTCTTTTGTTTTATTTTTAGCACTGGCAGCCCCCATTTGCTGTGGATGTAGACCGACTGAGATTCACTCCTCGGATACAACGGTTAAATGAATTAGAGGTGATTATATATGTCAAGTTTTGTTATAAGAATTATTGATTTCTATTGTATTTCCATACAGTATATTCATTAATATTAGAAAGTTATGTTGAATTTTTGTTTATTAATTAATTTGTACATATATAATTAATATGGCATTTATTAGATTACTAATATTTAGGGTAGTTTCACTTATATTTTTATTAATTTCTAGGCAATTACAAGAGTGAAGCTAAACTTCCTGGATCAGATAATCAAGTTCTGGGAGCTGCAAGGCTCCATACTGAAGATACCAACCGTGGAAAGGAAACCATTAGATTTGTATGCACTACATAAAATTGTCAAAGAAGCTGGTAAGTGGTACATTAAGTGAGCAGTCTGAATTCATGCATCCGAGCATACCTCAACGCGATTATGTGGATTTCATATGTTGACATTATCATATCGTGACTACAGATGAAATGTTATATGAACATATCATTAAAATGCCTGTACATGTATATATTAATGTTTTAATACGCACAGGTGGTTTTGAAGTTTGTTCAGCTGAGAGGAAATGGTCGAAGATCGCTCGGCGCATGGGTCACCCGCAGGGCAAGGGTATAGGCTCCATACTCAAGAACCACTACGAGAGGATCCTCTACCCCTACGACGTTTTCAAGAGCAGCGGCGCCGTTGGAAACGGAAATGATAGCAAAGAAACCGTTAGTATTTAAATAATGTTACAATTTAAAATTCCATATATTTAACTTCTCATGTTAGAATAATTTTCATTTTTAATGTTTGTTTAAAACAATAACCGTGTAATCGTTTAATTTTTTGGAAAATGACTGAAATACTATATTGGTGTATAAAAGTTAACATAAAGTTTGTTTTTTCTTCAATCCATTAACCAGAATAGTTAATTTAATTGCATATATTTGCAAAGAAAGTATAGTTATATGTCCATGGATGTAATTTTTTCTTAACAGAAGATAGAAGTAAAAGGCGATCAGACACCAGATAGGGGTCGTAGGTCAAGCAAGCCGCCGGCAGCAACTCCGCCCCCCGCCCGGCGGTTCAAGAGTTCGGAGCCCGAGCCCGCTGAGGGCAGCCATACTGAGGGGGCGCTGCCCGTGGGCGACGTCAAGAAGACACCCATCAAGGAAGAACCGGGAGAGACGAGGAGGAGTTAGTATAGAACATATACATACAGAGACAAATGTTTGAGATCAGTAGTTAGAAGTGTAACGAATGTAATATAGACTTCAACTATGAATTTACATCAATTCTATTATGCTTCATACATAATAGGCTGTTGCACTGATTTTCAATATGAGGTTTTTAAATGAAACTAATTTTTTTTCGGGTTACTTCGCGTATTTTATTATTTTTATAAACTGCATACTCCCGATATTTTGGTTACTTTGCAGCAATGAAATGAGAATTCTCATAATAGTCCGTAAGATATTAGTATTCGTTAAAAAAACACTCGCTATAGTCTAAGATCTCATTAACATAAGTTGCTATGCATTCGTTCAATATGAGTCGTTATACAGATGCTTATTGTTCAGGTCCGCGTGAGAACAAATGGATGTCTCAGGCCGGCAGCTGCGGAGCCCGAGCTCGCGCCGTCCGCTCCAAGCGACTGAGAGAACACCGCTTCAGTAATATGACGGTGTCCGTGACGCCCGCGCCTCCCCCCCTACATCCCGACGACCCGGTGAGAAACACACAGACAAACTAACAAATGTGTAACATTGAGTTATTGCACCTTCACGCGGAAACTTTCGATTCTGATCGATTTTCCCAGTTATGTAGCTAAGACGATAGAATATATATATGACAAATAATTTTTCAGACATTCATATAATAATAAATACTATAAAAATAACATTTATTAAATAAGCGGGTAAATTTGTACAGCAACGAAGGCTATTGTTTAGAATATCACTAATAACAATGCTTCGTTGGTTTAGAGTAAATTTGAATTGAACCAATACACACAATACATTACAAGACTTAGCTCACTAACGTTATTTTGTTCGTAATACAAGGTAATCATTGTACTTGGGCTTCTACAAACGCCACTGAGTTAGTTCTAACAAATCCTTCCCATTTTATATTGTTATACAAAATTAAAGTATACGCGACCTTGAATGAATGTAAGCATGATTATTGCTCGCTCATGCAAAAACTACTTGACAGAATTTGATAATACTTTAGCTGATGTAGCTTAGACATCGAGAGATTTTGTGTGTAATTTATATGGAAAGCCGAATACTCATCGTGCCGAGGCATAACTTTTAATTCGTATGAAGTCGCCTGGCATTGATAATAGATGTCGCTGCTTATTGAATATATTGTTTTAACACGTGTGCATATCTCATCGATCCGAATTCAAAGTCATAGCAAGACAAGTCGCGGTTAAATACTAGTGATATAACCCGTAGCTCGCGAAGTACATGTGTCATATATGCGGGCGCGGTGACATCGAGGAACAGATGCTGTTGTGTGATGGCTGTGATGATTCCTACCACACCTTCTGCCTGGTGCCGCCGCTCGCTGATGTGCCCAAGGGCGACTGGAGGTGTCCCGTGTGTCTAGCTGAGGAGGTATGTGGGGGATGAAATATTTATCTTAAACATTTACATATAATTTGACATAAAATATCCATTAGATTGTACACACTCCATAGGTGCACACATACATGATAATGACGCACATGTAAGGCTTTTCTATGGACTGATACTATTACACGTAAAGATACATATGTATTCATCTATATTATATTTGAGTGATATGAAAACAAATCTATATATACAGGTGTCAAAACCGACCGAGGCCTTCGGTTTCGAGCAAGCGAGCCGCGAGTATACTCTGCAGCAGTTCGGAGAAATGGCTGATCAGTTCAAATCGGATTACTTCAATATGCCGGTACATGTAAGTGTGTAAAGATAATATTAATGAAAACAATGACGAATAATATTTATGAATGTGTATCGGCTTAAACATAGATGGTGCCCACGTCGACGGTGGAGCGGGAGTTCTGGCGCGTAGTGTCCTCAATAGACGAGGACGTGACCGTTGAATATGGAGCGGACCTGCACTCTATGGACCACGGATCAGGTAATATGTCACAGGAATATCTAAGCAATTATTAATTTATTTAAACTTGACAATGTATATAGTCTAAAAAGAAAAAGCAAAGGATAACAATATACATACACATAATTTTACATCAATGTATATAATAAACTCTTCGATATTATTTGCTTTCAGGTTAATCCTTAAATCATTATACAAAAGTTCAAGTCTCAAATGTAATAAAATCTACACATACATAAATTATCACATTAAGTAGGATTGTTTATGGTTTACTTACTGTGATATTGTCTGTTTGTTCCTACACTTCAATATACACGGGAATCATTTTTAACAACAAATTTTTAAACAACAGTAACAATGAACAGTACACATCATAAAATATGAGAATTCATAACATAGTAAAATATCATTCATCAATATCAATCGCGATTGATTTTTCAATAGTAAAAATAAAAGTTTTGTTACATGGATCCAAAAATAGTTATAATTAATAGCTATACATGAAGTCATAACAAAAGAGTCAAAATTAATTTATAGGAAAATTAACAATTTTTCTGTACTAGGTTTTCCAACAAAATCAAGTGCCCATCTCTATCCCGGAGAACAACAATATGCTGAATCCTCATGGAATCTCAACAACTTGCCAGTGCTAGAGGGATCGGTACTGGGACATATAAATGCAGACATATCTGGGATGAAGGTAAAGTCATATCACTAATTGATTTTTATAGTGTTTGTTAATTTGTAAACATGTATTATGTAATATTTTTCATATAATGATTATATAATTTTATATTGATTCATTACTCAGGTACCTTGGCTCTATGTGGGCATGTGTTTTGCTACATTCTGCTGGCACAATGAGGATCATTGGAGTTATTCCATCAATTACTTACACTGGGGAGAACCAAAAACATGGTATGAAACATGATTATACACATTTATTATTATATCACATTTTTAAAATGTTGCTTCTATACTTCAAAGATAAAAAAAGTATTAGGATTTTTGTTAGAAAACTTAATGTCTATATATGATAGACTGATTGATTAAAAGACCCGACAGCTTAGTTGGTAAAGTAACTGGAACAAGATATTCCAAAGGTAGCAGATTCAAATCTCACCTGCTCCCATGAATTTTATACTTTCGTAAGGAAACGTTTACGTTACAATAATATTATTTATTTGATTCCTTATTTGAAACATGGTAATTTATAGTATATAATTAAATAACTCGGTAGACACTTACTGCTGATGAAAGTCATATGGCTTCTAAATCTGATTAGACAACATTGTAAGTGATTAAACTAAGTGTATTATAAAATACTATAGTCAGTGACGTCGGTGTAGTTGAATCTTAAATAGAAAGATTTCTTAGTCTTAACTAAATTTAATCAATTAATTTTAATTATGTATTTTAAATTCATTTCTAATTATTGTAAATAATAATGACACTTTAAATGAAAATCAGATGTAAACACCAATTGTATCAAACCAATAGGTTTTATTATATTGATGACAACTGTCTATGGCACTCTAGATGCAAAACTCTGATAGTAATTTTGTAATCAATTTGAATAGTATAAACATTTGCGGTGGTTGTCTGTTTTGCTATCGGCATATATTGTTTTTAATTTCACCTTATATATCGCCTTGTACATATCTGAATCCTCTAGAGTTTAGACCAAAATCCCTAGTGAATATATAATTTTTTATCTACTAACTGTATATACAGATATAATTGTGTGTTATATATTTTTTCTTCAGGTATGGAGTACCCAGTTCCAAAGCGGAACAGTTCGAAGCTGCAATGAAGGCTGAAGCCCCTGAGTTGTTCCAGCTACAGCCTGACCTGCTGCATCAGCTGGTTACGATCATGAACCCTAATGTGCTCATGAAAGCTGGTGTACCCGTCTACAGGTAGATGCCAGGATGGAAATAAAATTTCTCATTAAAATTTAAATATGGAAGCAATAAATATACTATACAAAAAGAATTTAGAAAGTATATATCTACTATGATTTTACTTTATTTGTTTTATTATCTATTATCTGAAGTAATGTAAAACAAATCAATTGTGTAATGAAAGTCAAAGAAAAACGAAAATCTATGTTTAACAGATAAAAATTCCAATCACTCTGATTATATAAAGGAGTTCCCAAAGTAAGAAGTTCTAATGTGTTTTGGTTTATAGGACTGATCAGCATGCTGGTGAGTTTGTTATAACCTTTCCTCGCGCCTACCACGCCGGTTTCAACCAAGGATATAACTTTGCCGAGGCAGTCAACTTCACACCAGCTGACTGGGTATGTACATAATCATTTATATACCTTGTATAATTTTGAATAATACAATTCGCTTCAATTGAAAGTGCGTAAAGTATAAACTTGAAAGTTATATTACATTTTTATTTTGTATTGAATGCTTCATAAAATTTTGTAATTCTTTTGTTAATTATTAAAATTTTGATATTTTAGTTATACAAATAACTGTCTGTATGAATTGATAATAATAAAAATAAATACTGCAGCTAAAAATGGGTCGCGAGTGTATCACCCACTACTCCACTCTGCGGCGGTATTGCGTGTTCTCCCACGACGAGCTAGTGTGCAAGATGGCGCTGGAGGCGGACTCGCTTAGTCTGACCGTGGCCCTGGCCGCGTATAGAGATATGAGGACTATGTTACATGACGAGAGGAAGTTAAGGAAGGGATTACTTGACTGGGTACGTTATATGGGGAGGTTGGGGAGAAATTTAATATTATAAATGTTTTTTTTTATCATTTAATTGTATACTTATATTTTAATAAAATATTTCATATCAAATACCAAAGTCGGCATATATTCAAATAAATTTCTTTTCTATAATATATGATATTCTGATGTATGTGAGTGTGTTATGTCCATCAGGGTGTAACGGAAGCTGAGCGTGAGGCGTTCGAACTCCTCCCAGACGATGAGCGTCAGTGTCACGAGTGTAAAACCACGTGCTTCCTGTCCTGCGTCACATGCGCCTGCACCACGCAGATCGCATGTCTGCGACACTACGATCAGCTGTGCGGCTGTTCGCCGGCAGAACACAAACTCAGGTACGACTTCACTCACTGATGATTAATATAATATTGTTACTATATGAACTTGGATGAAGTGGTTGGAAATATTTGACGGACTTCATAATAGAAGCTTTGAAATTTCCGGAACTGTCATTCATCTTAGAGTTCATTGACCTTTGAGTATAAAAGTAACATTCTCTCGATCAGGGCATAAACAGATTTGAGGTTATAGGTAGAATGTAAGAATGGATTTAATTTATTTTGGCACATCATCAAAAAGCATAGTAAATAAACCTTTAATTTTTGATTAGTCATTAGTAAATTGGATAATTACATTTTATTCACTTGAAGTCAGAAAAGTTGCTCACATAATATACTAACGAAAATATTTATTAAATAGTTTACCAGCCAAGTAAATAAACCTTTTCCAATAAAACGATTAGGGGTTTAAGAAGGGGCCATTCATACCATAAACATGCATTTGTTTTTACACATATACAAATATGGCGATTTTGAAGTGTGTAATTACAATACGCAGCAAGTAGTACTGCTTACGGCCACATCGCCTATAAGGTGGCGCTAGTAGTGAATGGTCGATAGTTTTGTATTTACTTCCAATAGATGGCACTTTTACAAATCTCATAAATCCAAAGCCTATATAAATGTTTGAGAATACACGTATTGAGTGAAATGTGAGGTAAATTATGTATGTATGAATATAAACTCCTTCTGTCTCTAACACTGGGCCTGAGTCTGAAACTCCTTCTTTTGTCTCTAACACTAGACCTGACTTGTTTATTTTTATTGTCCTAAACATAAAATAATAATTAAAAATAGTTTGTTTGTAAGTCAATAAAAGTCTTATAGTACTGTAAAAAGACTAGAATTCTTAGTTATTGTATTTATTGCAATTTTATAATAACTATATTTTTCACTGTTTAGATATCGTTACACACTAGATGAACTCCCGGCGATGCTTGAGAAGCTAAAGCGTAAATCAGAACAGTTCCGCGAATGGGCCGAGGCTGTGCAGAACGCTTTGGACCCTGACACGCCAAAGACATGCGACCTTGACGGACTCAGAGGTCACTTGAAGAGGGCTCACGATCTGAAGGTTAGCTCTAACATATTACATTTCGATATTTTCAACGGAAGAAATGACGTCAACATCAAATAAAATTAGTCTAAGAAGCATTAAATTTAATAAATCGATAGTATGTTAAATTTAAATACAAATTTGTGTAAATTGTTTATATTATGTGTATGCATTTGGCAATAACTAAAAGATAAATAGTATTTAACCTTTATCTTTTTCAAATATTGTTTGTATTTAATATGGGAATAGTGATCACTAAATTAATAATTATGACAGATGCATAAGACGGAACTGGTGCGTGCATTGGAGACGGCGATAGAGGACGCTGAGAAATGCGCGTCTGTGATACAACAGCTGGATCTGAACAAGATGAGGACGAGGACGAGGCATCACGACCCCAAGTACCGCCTCAGCATACACGAGCTGACGCTGTTCGCCGCAGAGATAGACGGACTCGCCTGTGTGCTGCCAGAAGGTAACACACACACACATGTGTATATATATACTACTGATGGTACAAATGCTCAGGTTTCTGAGCCTCTTTTTGTTGTTTGTGGCTTTTTGCTATTAGCAGATTTTAATTAAACTAACTTCATTAAGTGTAGTTTGTATGGAATAACAATTATTATGATATTTAGTCCAAAGTTACGTGACACAGACAATAGATGTCGCTGAATGTTGGTTAACATGTCTTACATTAAATAGAAACTACTAAATTCACTTTAAAAACTTAACGGAAGACTAAAAAAATAAACATATTGCTATATATTATAATATATAGTTGTTATACATGCCAGGTATTTGATAAATCAAAAATATCTTTCAATTGTTTTTGTATATACAAAACCCTAAATATACCTCTTTATTTCAATCTATTATTATAGCTATGGATTTTTTTCTGAAATTATCTTGAATAACATTAATCAAATCATATGTGATTATTACTTCAGGGTCTGCCGTTAAAGAAGTGCTTCGTCAGACAGCTGAGTTTGAGGACAGAGCTATTGCACTGCTGGGAAGAGACTTGGACGACTGTGATGCTGCCTCTGTTAGGGAATTAGAAGAGGTATAGTATATAACGTTGAAGAAAGACAGACATTGCACAGATTTGAATATTACTGTAATGTCACATAATGTCAATATTTATGAAAGACGAGCTATCATTAACTTATTAATTTAAATCAACTGAGAACTATAATGGTGTGTAGAAAATTTGAGTAAACAATGTTAATTAGCTTCTAAAAAGTGCATTAAACATTAACATATATATTAGTTTAACATGTCATAGCAAAAATCTTGATCAGGGACAATTAAGATGAAAGCGTCTGTCAGTTTGTTAATTTGTCATCAACCACCAAAGTTTTCATAATTTTTTAATATGCATGCAGAATGTTCTAACTGTGTTTTCATAAATCTGATGGTAGTATCCCAGGTGATATATAATTGTCAGCCAACTGCTCTATTCTAATTTAAACAGCCTCGTGGATTAATCTCGGTCTATATGTCTCAATAACGAAAATCTCTGGTTTCCAACCGCACATAATGGCTTGGCGTATCCAATATGTCCTCACAAACTGCAGATTTTTTTTTATATCACAAATGTTCTATGACCCTTGCACTGCGCTCCAAATGAATTAGTGCGTAATGTAGAAAAGTAAATTGTTATGTTGAAACGTCTACTAGTGAAGATCTATGACCTCTGTTAGAGATATGTGTTTATATAATATTATTTATTAATATGAATGTTTCTTTGTAGGTCGTTGACCTGGGTTCCCGTCTCTGTATAGTCCTGCCCCAGTTAGGAGCGCTCCAGGCTCGTCTCCAGCAAGAGAAGTTCATACTGTCCGTTCGTACACATCGCGAGGACGCCGCCTCTCTCACACCAGATACCATTGACAAACTGCTGGCTGAAGCAGAAACGGTCTTACCACATAGAAGAGTTGAAGCGGAACGGGCTGGGCTGTATAAATTAAAATGTTAGTATCAAACATTATATATTTTAAAATAGAATTAGTCTTAGTTAGGGGTTATTTTAAGCCTATATGCAGTGTTTGTGTGCATATTTTAATATAACAAACAGATACTGAAATTTTATTTATTAGTATACATAAGAGTCACTTTATAATGAAATATATCTGATAGTTATTTTGCTATGAACAGCTTGTAACGTTATTTAATCTTATATAATGATTGTTTCAGTACAAGTTGAAGACTGGGAACAGAAAGCCCGGGCTATATTAGACACAAACCGGGAACGTGATGATGATTCACACACTACACTGGCTGATTTGGAAGAATTATTGGCAGCTGCTGATGAAGTGGAAGCAGCGCTGCCCTCTAGACATTCGTTGGCTACAGCCGCTGCACACGCCAAAGACTGGCTTGCCAAGGTATGAACATATTATATCTAGTAATATAGCATTCAAACATTAAGAAAAGTTTATAAAGATGCGCTTTTTCATGTGAAAAAGTGTTTTGATACTGTTAAATCCATACTAATATTATAAAAGTGAAAGTAGCTCTGTCTGTCTGTTACTCAATCACGCGTAAACTACTGAACCAATTTGTATGATTTAGTATGGAGATATTTTGATACCCGAGAAAAAACATAAGCTACGTTTTATCCAGGGAAAATGACGCATTCCCATGGGAATATTCAGTTGGGCTGATCGCTTTTACGCCTAATCTTCTGAACCGATTGAAATGAAATTTGATAAGAAGATAGTTTGAGACTTATGAAAGGACAAGTTACTTTTGACCGCGTGAAAACAACGCATTCCCATGAGAAAAATGACTTTTCTGACCAAGGAAGGGAAAACAAAAAACATCGTATATAAAAATGTAATACAGTAACCTATCTTCTTCTTAAAATGTATAAACCTAAAATAACCTAACCAATGGCAATCACACTTAGTATGGCCTCATCCCATCACGGCACAATTTAAACATACAAAAAAGTACAGCTCAGTTTCTTTCATACTACTATCTAATGCGGACGAAGTCGCGGGCAAAAAACAATAATTATATATAATATTGTGTTGTTGGTAAAAATATTTTTTAAATAATATCGTTTTGTTCCAGGTGGAAGAAATGCAATCAAAGGAGTTATATCCATACATGCACAGTGTTGAAGCTCTGTGCAAACGCGGAGCACAGATACCTGTGGCCCTGCTCGAGAAAAGACATTTGGCGGCAGCCCTACTATCAGCCAGGGACTGGCAGAGAGGAGCTGCTGATATGTTCCTTAAGAAGGTAGTATGACACACAGTTAGTTGGATTACAAAGAAACTGAAATATGTAGGCAAAACAAAGACTCATAGACTCGTGGTTAGTAGAAATACGACATAAAATCTATAAATAAAAACTAATATATTTTCGGATTTACTACGCGATTTTTTTATTTCTTTAAAACTATATAATCCCGACCGAAACTAACCGAAACGTCGGGATTATGTAGTTTTAAAGTAATAAAAAAAATCGTGTAGTAAATCCGAAAATATATTAGTTTTTATTTAAATAACTCGTGAAAACTTAGATCTCATTAAATCTTAATAATGTAGGCAAAAATATATGGAACTGATGTATGAAATCATATTGAAGATTAGTTTTATGTGTATTCGATACTACAGCTTATAGTATAAAATATGTATATATTCAAATCATGATTCTTCATTCCCTGATGATACATCACTGTAAAATGTATATCAGATATTTAATTCACAGTATATATTAAAATATAAAATATCAGACATTTATTGAGTCGTTTAACTTTTTTAATATAATAATAATAATAATGTTTCTAAGTACTTGTGCCATAAGTATATTCAATATATTCCAGAACTGGCCTTACTCCTTGTTGGAAGCGTTGTCGCCTCGCTCGGAGTGCGCACCTCGTCGAAAGAAAGGGGACTCTGAAGGATTATTACAACACTTCAGTGAGGAGGCCACTCCAACTGAGATAGTGGCGGCCTTCAAGCAGGCGGAACAAAGGGAATTGGCTGCTATCAAGGAACTCAGGTCTGTGGGAAATATTATGGTGGTGTCATCGTAGTTAACGTTCCGCCCCTCGTGAATGAGTTTCATTTCCTTCTCATGCATGGGTTTGAAACCTGGCAAGTAACAATGTGATTTTTACCAGTCATATATACTTCGTAAGAGTATTTAGACATCGACAGACGGTGATGGAAACCATCGAGAGGAAACCTGGACTTATAATGTCAAAAATTTAAGTTGGAAACCGCCAACCCGATTTTCCAATCGTGGTGATAAATGCTCTAACCTTCTTCATGTGAGCCTTTGCTCAGCAGTGGATACCTATAGGCTAATGATGATAATTATTTATTTTCGGTATCTTCATAGATACTGTTGGATAATCTAAAGAGAATACACATTTAAAGTATGAAGCTATATTTGTTCCTCTTCTACTTTGAATAGATACATGGAAATTTCACCTAATTATATTAATTGATAATAGTTATACTACAAAGGCCGTGCTACTTTGTTATGATGTGGTATCAATTTAATTCAATATTTTTGTTGCAACATAATTTTACACACATCTAATTCTGTGCGTGCTTCTAGCAAGCATATCAAACGCCTTCCACTGACCCGTTCAATTTCAGGATCACGGTATAACTGTGTGGGCAATTTGGTAAGAAATACCAAACATTTTTTACAAAATTGCTATAACTTTGTGTTATAATGATATAGCATGAAGAAAAATAGCAACATGTCAATGTAAACAACTTTAATAGTTGTGTAATTAATATTCTATCATTATAAAAATATGAATGCAACTGCAATATTTATATTTATATATGTATAATTAAATCAATATGTTCTAATGGCAGGGCTAAAAATATGAGGAAGGAGGTCCGAACGCCCGCGCCCGGCGTTACTTTCTGCGTGTGTCAGAAGAAACAGTATGGGGTGATGACGCAGTGTGAACTCTGCAAGGATTGGTTCCATGGTAAGTAACCCAATACATTGGTATACATTCAATACATACCTATATATATAAATATATATATATAA
>DVQP01002383.1:0-12722 GCA_018231745.1 Danaus eresimus
TCGAGTTATTGTTTACCATGACCTTAAAATTAAATTTATATAATGTATTGTTATCAATTGCAAAACCCGGACAGCGTACATTTCAAAGTTTCGTTGTAACTTAACCTTTCGACCCTATTATTTTTTAACGACCCGTTTCAATCAAACAGATTGCTGGAACTTTGACAACAATGTGTATAATCCAACAGCGATGTCAAACGTTCCAGTTATTTCTGTTTGAAAGCACAAAACATTTTTTCATTCATACGAAAGCGACGTTATTTCAAATGAAGGTCTCTCAAAATTGTGTGCGAAGCTGCTTTCCGTCTCGCACTTGACACATTTTCACTTTCGTCTCGTTTGGTGTTAACCTAGCTATTTTTCAGAAAGCATTTCATATCAAAATCAAAGTTATAGAAGGTCGGGTGGTTCAATTTGTGACGTTTGAACTTTCATATTTGGTCTCAGCATTCATGTCATTTTAAATTGCGGTAAAGTTCACATCAAATAAAGTAGGTTAGTTTTAAAGCCCGTTATATTAAATTGATGTTTGTAAAATCACACAGATAAAGGAAATTCTTGAACCTTGGCCTAATTTTATTTAGTTCGACGGATGGAAGAAAAAGACTAAATTAGTTTTCAAAAATATCTTTATAACTCTGTATAGATTACTTACGTATTGCACTTCCCTGCAGCAACAACTGCTAGTTGCAGTGCTAGCAACACAACGGTAATTGCCATGTTGCAATGCTCACTGCATTTCTATGGTAATTAGGTTCTGAAACAAATAAAAATAAAATTTTTTGAGTAAGAAAGTCTAAACTTAGTTTTATTGTTATGAAATCTGTAGTAGTAAAACGATTGTGATTATTACAACATTGATTATATTAGTAACCCAGTTAGTAATATGCAAACTTCATAACTTTGATGGTATATCTAATAATTTTATTTTAATTCAAGACTCCTTTGTGTCTTTTGGATTACAGTGTGAATTGAGCCCTCAATGTCTCTAGGTATCAATAACGGACTGAAATTATGGAATATGCGGGAAGATTGTTTATATTTTAAGGAAGTAAGAATCCACTTAAAAATAATATTACAAAGAAATATGTCTACATTATTCAAAGTGTAACAATGCAAGCAAACAATACGCAAGTTAAGTTGATAAAACTCAAAACGTTTGTAAATTTGTAATAGATTCATATAGTGTTCGAGAATAATTTCATCATTAATACATGTATCAAAATCATGACAGGGATCTTAAACTTGTTCAAAAATTATCTTAAACTTGTTTAATAATTTCATAGTTGAAAAACTTTCCCAATTCAGCACAGTGAGAAATGCCTATCTTTTAGACAGTATTTTAAATTATTCATATTACTTACATTTTCTTTTCAAACATGTGTTTAAATATGTATATAACCTTGTGGTATTAAATTTTTTGATAAATATAATCATAAAAAAATTACTTATGCCACTAAGTTATTCGATATAAGTCTGGGTAGTTCATGTTGTATATGCGTGAAATTATTTTGAATGTGACTGACATCTGGTTAAAATATAAGTTTTTTTTTATAATAATAATATATAAATATTTCTATATAGGGGAAAATATTTAAGGATACTAGTATGTATGTTGAAACAAAGATTGAAGACGCTCTGTAAACGGAAACAAAAAAAAAATCCATAATGTGAAATTCGTGTTATAGCTCTAATGAAAACGCACAAGCCGTTTGGACGTTGGGGCAATCTCAGAAAGACTAAATAGCTAAATTCCTGTCTTGGCTGACAAGCGATTCGATCTCAAAACTTTGTGTCAATGAATTGTTATAATATAATAGCGTCATCGAAAATATACATATATATTTCTATACTCCTAAGCGAAGTGTTAACGACAAATTTGAAGGCACATTACAAATATTAATAAAGTTAGTTGCAGTTGGTGGAAACTTATAACGTGCTAAGATCCCTAGGTTCTGTAAGTCCTCTATGAACTTCAAGAACTCTAACTAAAACGTTCGAGCCAAAAATTGGAATCAATAAATGCTATCATAATCATACGTAATAAATACGCATGTATAAATACAGAATTGCTAAACGGAATGATATATTGTAATGCTTCTCATATAATGAAAATAATATTAAAAGAAATGGTTAAAATATATATTTAGAGTAGCATGTCAGAAACGGACCCGAATTTTGCTTTTTAGTCTTTCTGGAATTGAAGCAACGCAACATGCGCGTTTTCATTAAAGCCATAACACAAATTTTGCCTTATGTTTTTTTTATTGTGACCACAATACTTTGTGAGATATATTTTCGCTCATTGAGAGTTTTTTTTATGTTTGTGCGTAACATGTACATATAATAAAATATATAAACGGTACCAACAGCTTGTTCTCACAAAGCATATCTATAACGTTTTTAAAAATATCTTATTAAGCTCTGTCCGCATCAATTAATAAATAGAAAGAAGAAACGACAGCAGAACGATTTCTTCATAGTAATTTGCTGACCTCATACAAGCTTGTTGGTTCAGTACGTGATTTGAGTATCAAAGCCAGAAGTAAATTATCGGTCTGATAATAAAAAATATATACAAAAGAAAGTTCCTTTAGCTTTCGGTATAGATAAATAAAAAAGTGTAACAAATATCAAAGACATATTTATCATTTAACTTTACCTACAAAATAGATATGTCGTATGTATTTGCCTATTTCGTTATACTTTTTCAGGAACTTGTATAGTACGTAATAAAAATATAAAGCATTCACAGAAACTCAAAAAATGTATAAGAACTGGGCCACTTCTGCTGATAAGCAAGAATTCATTCTGAAGTTAGCGAATTAAGAGTAAGTAGCAAAATTCAAAAGACACATAAAGGGTATCCTGACGTTACTGTGAAGACCTCCGTTAATTAAATCTGTGACACTTACATCGTTTGTCATTTCGTGTGTCACTCTGAGTACATTTTAATGTAATGGATTAAGTAAACGAAAGTTAAATTAACTTTGCTTATAATCACATCGCCAGTCAAAATTGCAGCTGACTCGCAGATTTAATAAAACATTATAAAGTTATCAAAAAATCAATCTTATTTTTTTAACTAGCAGAACAAATATACAACTAGAAGTGCGTTGACGTTATTTTTGCGAGATCAAAAACATTGCGGTTATATATTTCATAATGAGGAATTGTTGCTAATCGATATATTCATAGTGTTTGTGACTTTGCAGGCGTTGTTTGCAATTTATTATTGTCACAATATTAGTTTAATGATTGATTATTTCTTGTATATTATTTATTTCTTTATGGCATATATATAAATCTAATGGTATAAAAAGCGATCTTGATGCTAATATGCATTCCAAAGTAATTCTAAAATAAGATAATCTTTTAGTTCTGTGCAAAATAACATAAAAAATGGTTTTATGTAAATATCAAACTGTTCATTCCGAAAGTGCTAACGGTTACATGCCACTCTAAAAGACGTACCAGAAAGTTAGGAATCTTAAAATTTTCCGTTTACTTTATTTTTCGTCTATTTCTTCGCGCATTAGTTATATAATTTAGAATAGATATTCAATTTCGATTTGTTTTATAGTATTTATAATAATCATCAAAATTTAGAATACTATTTGGGAAATTTCGCACAAATAACTCCAAATCGTAATTTGATTGACAAACTCTACTCCGGAACATAAAGCTTTGACCAGTGGACTAGCATCGTACATTGGTTATCGAATAACAGCACTGGTGATCGAATGACAGCACTTTTTTTATTATACATGAAGGGAGACGTATATAAAGTATTAAAATGAGATCATTAATAATTTGATTCAACGCTGTTAAGCCACCACACATGTATTGTGTAACATCTAAGAGGTTTTATAGTTTTCATGCTTCCCAAAGTATGAAAATAGTTCTGTCGTTTATACTATCTATATTGCTCTCTATTGATTCACTGGAATATTATAAAATTATTTAAATTTGTCAAAGAGAAACCTATGTAAGATCAACCAATATTCTTGGTGATCTATCGCATATCGCATTAGTCGTAGTAGGCTGCTACACCAGAATAATGGTAATGTTATCGCACTGCACAGAGATAAACATTCACAATTCCTGCCGTATTATCTGATAACGTCGTAGTTTTGCACTTATTACTACAAACTCTGAGAGTTTGGTGTATTCATGACTTAAGCCAGCGCTAATTACGTGAAAATTTTACGGCGACGCCTTGTCATATTAACTTGAATTTTATGTATACATACAATTAATGATAGAGATCTGGATAATATATACGAGTGTTTAGTGTTCAATAAAAAAATCTTAAGTATAAAAAATATTAATAATTTTTTAAAACTAAGTTTAAAGTATTATTATGAAAACGTAACAAATTTATATTTTGAATTGTTGTATTAAATATTTTTAGTAAAACCAGAAACTATCCACTTAGAGCAAGAACAAATAATCCTTGTGATAAGAAATTGAAACAAACCAGGATTCGAGGTAATCGTTAAGACCTACAAAACTGTTCCAATTATTGTAGGATGGATATACATAGTCAACTTGTGTAAATGTGGTACACGTAGTAAGGAAACAGTTTTTTTATCCTTTTTGGACGAATTAGACGTTTCTTGAAAGTTAGTGAAAATGTAGCAAAAACACATATGTAAAAATTGCCTTGGGTCAATATGACGCAGCGTCACTGTCATCGGGTCCATTTAGGAAACTAACTAAGAAAGAGATTTATACTTTTCTTAGTTAGACATTTGTATGCTAGTAGTCTTCTCAGTACTGAATATTTATTAAATATGAATTTGTTAGACTATTGCTCTATATATGTAAAGCTTCATACATATATATGAAGTAATCCATAAAATCTAGGTGTGTATAGCTATATAGTTACCGATTGCTCTGAATATAAATGAGATAATTTGCTCACCTTTATTGGAACTACAGACTCGATCTATCGAACTCGAACAATAGGTAATGTTCCTGAACAGCTCTATTGTAGTTGTCTAATTTGAATTGTTAGTTCAGCGTATTGGAAAACAGATACATCTTTGTTTCCGTATGCATTCGTTTCCATCTAAAACTTATTTCCCAAGACGGCTCAAAAGGAGTGTAGTGCTTTTTGATTTAAATTTAATCTCTATTTGCATAATTCTGCTTAAACTAGAAAGTTCTTGGACTATCCTTAACAGAAATTTGAATTCTTAAAAAATACTAAGAATTTTTTTTATTTATGATATATATTTTTTATTTTATAATTAACAAAACTTAAAATTATAATTAAATAAAACGATTTCATTAAAGGTAAAAAAACATAACCAAGCTCATTATTAAAGTCTAGACATATAGAAAATCTAATCAACTCGAGCCGTGGTCAAAAGTGCGCGAGCCATCATTAGACCGGCGAGGCGTAATACAAAATGAAATAAAATACTACCCTAGACTTTCTAACATGAAAAGAAAAATATACAAAGGCCGGACCTTTTGCTAATGCGCCCTTAAATAAACTGACAGAGGTGTTAACTGTTAGGGTTGTCCCATATGGACTAGGGTAGATTCTGGTGGAGACAGGTGGAATATAAATTGTGAACCCTTTTAGTTCACAAATTGCAGTCTACCGCACGCGTTCTAATGATAAATAATGGATTTCATTTAATTGGTAACCCTAATCCAATTAATGGTTACTTTATTGCCATGATATTACACAAATAATAGTTACTAATTTTAATAGAGATTTTGTTATTTCTTTACGTAGAATGTATATGTGTGTAATGTATATGTTTTGGTTCAATTATATTTTAATATTAACATTATTCATAATTTTCTGCAACTACCATAACTATTTATACAGAAAATGATAAACTGTTTTAGATGAAACTGCTCTCGCAAATTTCGCTTGCAATAAAGGGAACAATATTTTTTGCCTTGCTATACGAGGTTAAGCAATTTCTCCTAGCTTTCTGGTAAAAATAATAAGTACATTTTTCAACCTACAAAACTCGGTGAAACTCTTTTAATTACCAACATTTAAGACGATTCCCAAAAAAGGACTGAATATTTTTTATCAACATTTAGAATTATACAAATTTAAGTAGAGCCGGCTGTAAAAAATATGTAACGAAAGTAAAACAAAAAAATCTACATGAATTACTAACTATTTAGATAGTCTTACTTGAATACTTAAATTGAGACGGTCTTTTTTATAGATGTTCACTGACTTTGATAATATTTTGAATATTTATTAATTATTTATTGTGAGCAGATTAAAAGCGATTTCAATTATTTTTTTTCAGGACTGTGTGTGCCCTAGTTGTATTGTTTTAAATCTTTTTATTAATTCTGTTTTATGCTCCTCAATATATATATAGAGCATTTTTACTGCTTTACGAAATCATCTAAAACGTATACTAAGCAATTTGTGTCCAAAACATCTAGAAGTAATATACAACTATTTTACCATTTCGTAATAAGAAGAAAAATGGAAACAAAAGAATTTAATAAACAGACGTATTCTTTTTTAATATAGCTTACAAAACCGTGATGTATGTTTTGTATTGAACAAGCATATAGGAACAAGCAAAAATTTTTCTAACATTCACTCTAACCGCTTTTGTCCACAAATGCTATTTAACTATCGGTATATTTCTATGTATATTACTAGCGTCAAACATTACCAATATAACAAAATACATAAATGTATGTCATTTTAAAACAATGTTCTGGTTGTTGAAAAAAAAAAGGTTTTGGTAAAGTATTTTATACCCCTCATGGTTAACGCGTTTATCAGAACAGACGTTTGTGAAAAATGACTAAAAATCGTGTTGGGCTTTGTGAGCTCGGAATATCAAATATTTAAAATATATTTATGAAAACATTAAGCTAAGAGTATATAATGTACTGAACAAAAAGCTTGAACAATAAACATTTATATTTTTCCGCTTGTATATTAAGCTCTATATTTGTTACGATATTGTACCACAATTATATCTATTATTGATCTCATTGATGGACAAATGTTTATAAAATTTACCGCTACATTTGTTCTGTAGCACACGAGAAATAATTTATGTACAACAGCTGTATAACTCAACATGACCTAGTTTATTTACTACAAGCTTTGAGTTGTGTTTAAGTTTTATTTCGCTTTGTTAGGAGCGTGCTATATGTTTATATATACTTGTTCTCTCATAAAAACTTTTATTAACTAAAAGTTTTATCTTCAGATAATTTTCTTAATATATTAATTATTTTATACGTTTTACACTCCCGATATAGAAAATTTCGTTTCAGCTCCGAGTCATCATGCAAAGACAGAAAAGAGCTTTGAGCTATTTTTATATTTATTTATTTTATAAGTGACTTAAAACAATTTGTTATTTATTTCTTTAAGTATTTCAATATTTCATAACAGCAGGAGAGTAAATTTTACTTCTTTTATAGCACTTCCATATGTCACGTAAACTATACTGATTAAACCTTTCACCAACTAAAATCCTATTTAAATACATCAATAAAAATAAAATTCTTATAAGATGTTACTTTTAAAAGGAAATTTATGAATACCCTAGCCCTAGCCGTACAAAAGTAAGTAAGAATGATCTGGCGTGACTGCACTAAGCAGTTCCTTTTCATTTGCTAAGGGAGTGTTGAGAGCCTTTATTCTGTTTTATGCTAATTCCACTATACAAACAATATCTTTATCAACAAAAGCCGTGCTCCACACTTAGCCGTTTTTCCAAGAAATTAACCGCCTATCTCATATAGCTGTAAGAAATGAATGAATCAATAAGATATTTTTAAAAAGAGATATATGAAAACACTAAAGTCACAATCAAAATCTCATTTGAATTACAAGTGAAGAGCATAAATAAATTATCATGGACTATAAATCTTAGTCAATGATAAAATACGGGGGAGGCTGTAATTGTTGTTGCGATTTATGTTCTCTTATTTAACAGCGAATTGTTAGTTGATTAATAATTGATTGTGGCAACGACGGTTTGTTTATTCGATACATTTTGTTTTAGAAGTTTTAATTGATTGAAATTTTCAAGTACTGATATTTTATTATAAAAAATATTGTTTTGTTTACTTTCAGTAATACATACATAGTTATTTGGAAAAAAATTAAACATTTATGGTGATTATTTGATATTTTTTGTTTGATATTATGTTTGTTTGTTTAATATTATCATAGCATGCTTTACCGATAGGTAAAGGGTAGGTAAGGGTAGGTAAGGATAGGTAATAACTTTTTCCAAAATTTTTATACTGCATATTAAATAAAATTGGTGTATGCTTAATTAATGCTTCCTTCTAAATTAGTGGGCTGGTGGTAATAAAGAAAATAGAAACACGAGGTATAAGTCGTTATTAAATCTCAATATTAATAATCAAGTATTCAGGACGTTATAACAAAGATATTTATTTATCTTTCTGTTGTCACAATTTGATGGAAGCCAAATGCATAAAATAGCACAAGGCCTCAACTGACCCAATATATAAGGCCGTTATCCGTGAAATTTTTGTAAGAACGTTAGATCATTTGACGCTAGATACCCAAAATTTACGACCTGATAAAGTTTATCCATTTAACTTGGAACCGTCAAGCGGAGCGAGTAACGTTTAGTGGCATCGAGAGAAAATAAGGGGGTAGATCAGGTTAGATTGGTTGAAAGTAAAGTTGTCTACCAAACGGATTACTCGATTAAGTATGAGCGACCTCTGACCCGCATGGGTTGACGGGTGATTACCTCAATCTTGGATTAAACGCGACATTAAGTTTTACTGGTTTTTTTTTTCAATTGCATTTCTGATAAAACATACAATTTAAAATAAAAGAGAGCGTATATGTATAAAGCAAATATAACTGGAGGTTATAATAAACGTCTAGATTATTAATAGCTGATATTTTTATTTATGCTTTTACTTATACTTCTGTTCGCTGTTTTTTTTTTTGCTGAAAAGATCAATTTTGTTACATTATTTTTCCTTTCTAATAATTTAACCGATTGTTCCAAATTTTTTGTATAAAAAATGTATTAATAATTTTCAAAAATTAAAGTAAATTTCCGGTTAATTCAAATATGACATTTTATTAAGGCCACAGCGTAGTAAAAATTTAAAGAATGTACCAAATCGTAGCTTCTGTCAGGGGCGGAAATATTTTAGAAAGGTCGTTTGAGAAAGAGACGTGTTTTGCATATTTAAAAGATTCAAACTTTGAAAGGGTTCGCCATATATTTTGATTGTTAATCTGAATCCATTGTACTGGGGGGCTGTTATTCAAATACATACATGTATAAATTTTGATTGATAAATAACGCTTACGCTTATTTTTGATTCCATATAATATTTGATTCCATGTTTGCTATAAGAAATATTCAACATAAATTTGATGAAATTAAATTGTCCGACGGTTTTGAGCTTATTTTGTATACCATTTTATATGTAAATAATTTGTAATTTATGATTTTACAGTACAGAATATGAATAAAAGTGTGCGTCATATAGACAGAACCCCTTTTAGGAGTTCACAAAATCGAGTAAAAGTGCACGTAAATCACTGTAGAGAAACTTAATTCCGTTTTCGCGGATTTATATTCACATAAAACTGAGTATTCTGTGATAACGAAACGTTATTGTTGTATTCCGTAATATACTTCTGCCATTGTGATTTAATGACCGTAGCCACCTATAACAGTTAAGCTTTATCAGCATCCGGTGCCGATACGGCTTGATAATTTTGGATTAAATTACTTTTATAGATAGTATGTTAAGATGTATCTCTGGTATTGAAACTTTAAACACATGGAAAACATATCAGTATTCGAAATTTAAGTGAAATATGGTTGCATTTGCGATCTGTATGTTTTTAACATACAAATTAACAGGTAGAAATGATGTACAGGTTATGTGAGAAAATGTGCATTTATAAGGACTAGAGAATTCTAAGACTTAAATTTTACTAGTCTCTATCTGCCTTTGGATTATCAGACTCGAATTGCTTACAAACTTTTAGTTTCATACTCTACGTACATTGTTTCTCATTTCTATTCCATACAATGTATTAAACAGACTCGAGTCATAAAACTACTTAATATATTGCAAACTTTTAAAATAAGTCAATTTCCTGAACAAACACCATTTGTCTTCCGGACGTGACGCAACTTTACCGGACAGGACGTAATGTGATGATGGAATTTAATTTTTGGTCGAATTACTCGATTTCCATTTATATGAGCTACTTTAACTTGCCTTTATTGTAAATAATGTTTAATGAAAGTTATTTATGTTTCCAAACTGTTGTATTTGTGATATTTATAGAAAGAAACGTGTTGTATCCAAAGAATTAACTTAATATAGAATTATCTTTATTCTTATACGACAGAATTTTTGTTTTGCTTTTAATAAGAAACAGAACAGTATTGCACAGCTTATAAAGGAAAATATTAATATAATTGTAAAAAAATATTTTTATTCACATTGCATTGAATGACTTATCGTTTAAATGATTAGTTGTTGGATTGACTGATTAGTCCAGGTCGAAAATATATTATTTCTCTTAAGTAGTGCTAAAACAGTTATGAAGCATTTAAGTTAATTATTAGGAAGAAACATTTGCATTTTAATGAAGAATTAATTACTATTTAAATATGTTATTCGTATCGTCAAACTCAGAATCACTATTACCAAGTCATAGAGGATGGGATAATATAATATGCGATGAGTATGTCGTATTATGTTCCCTTGACGGTTCATACAATAGCGGTTAATTTGCCTCCAAATTGTTTAATTTGCATATTGTTAAATCAATATAAATAGCTATGAAATTATAAATGTAAAATGCTTGGTGCTTAAAGAGTGTTTATTCTTCAACTGTTCTATGTTGTAAACTATTAGACCCCGTTGATTATTCTGAAGTTAATTCCATGTAACTATTAAACATAAAAAAACCGTAAAGCGATATCAATAAATTTACAACTGTGTCAAACTTCACTGTAAAACTAACGCCTTACAATATGTGTTTACATGTATTATATATTTTTATATCTCTGAATATGTAAACGTGTTTAATAAATTAAAAGAATTAAAACCATTTTCTTGTATGCTTGTGACAATTTGAAACTAATTCCACCGATTTCTGTCTAACTAAGCCTAATTACAAATTATAATTTTAATTCGATCGTAGAATTGCATTTAACAAGCAATTATAACGAACAGATTCAACAATGATCGCATAATGTATATTATTGTAGGTACATGATATTAGTCTAGGTTTAATTTAATAACAAAATAAACAGCCAGTCATAAATGAAATACTAAACAAAGACAATTAATAATAACAAAAACAATAACGCATAATGTGAAATGTGAAATGTGAATTGTACATCAATATACAAATACTTAAAAGAAAAATAAATGAAAAATTATACGATTGTTAAATAACAGAGACGGAATACAACGCAACTCATCAAAATTCTGTCCAATTAATTATGCGAATTTCATCTACGCAAATACAACACCACTCTGCACCAGGTCATCGAATCAGAGAATTAAATGATCACGGAGATGGTATTTACATTCTACATAATTGTTTTATGATTATATCATGCGTGATTAAATTCGCCGTGTAAGAGTATTGAGATAAAAATGTTGTACATACTGAATTTTTGAATATATATACGAATGTACCAGATTTATTCTGCGATTGTAAGTTATTAATGCATAGATAGAATCGATGGAGTACAATCAAATTAAAAAGTTAATTTCTTTCAATTATTCACCAGCAAATCTAGTGTTTATTTCGTCGAAGCCATAACATGGAAATGAAATTATTGAATAATAAAAAGACGCTACTGATTTGAAGTTATTTTGTTTATCTTTTGTTTTAAATAAGTTAATCGAAAGTAATTCAGTTAAACAGATTTCAATTTAAGCAATGGTAGGTGATTATGATATGTTACAGGTCGGACCTCACGTCATTTATGTTAGGACACATGTCCATGACTGAGGTCTTTTATATAGTTTAAAATACTGACCTGACCTCACCTTAACGTAAACATGTGAACCGGACGATAAATTGACAAAACCCTTTCGTGTCATAAAATGTTAATGTCAAATAGCGAGTACATTCAATCAGTTTGATGTGTTAATCGAGCGTTTCACTAGCCGATTCCAAGGCAAAAAGGATCATATATCGATGAATTAATAGTTTAATATATGTGTGTGTATATAAAAAAGTATTATTAAAAAACAAAAAAAAAACTCATTCACAATTTACATTAAATATACGATACAATTATCTCGAAAACCTGAACTCGCAATAAAAAGTAGTTAAAAAAGTCATCAGTAATGTATCCACATAATAGTGGCCGTGAATTAAAGTGCTTTATTTTGGCATAACATATGCAATCCATTTACAAGATAACTTTTATTGGCTCATAAATTCAGTAAGATATGAGATATATAGATGGCGTTACTCAGTCTATTGTTTTAGAAAGGGTTGGCTTATATCAAGGCATCCACTTAATATTAAATATCATTATTCAAATTATAGTTATATATACAAATATATAACAAAAAGTTGAACCAGAATAAACGATAATCGTTTGAATTTTAATATAATTTACTGAGTTACTTGGATCTATGTAAGGTTTGTTAAAAATTAAAAATTAAAAAACATCCCAATTTCAATAGAGAAGATGGCTGGAATCTATCCAACA
>DVQP01002384.1:0-12721 GCA_018231745.1 Danaus eresimus
TTTTAAATTAATAAAAAATCGCGTAGTAAATCCGAAATATTTTAGTTTCATTTAAGTGTCTCCCAAAAATCTAAAATCTTATTAGATAGACACAATGTTTGCAAGATTAAGGAACATAAAGAGATTTAAGTATTCATTTCATTAAAAAAAATCTTCATATTTACAGCAGCAACCGCGATTAAAGTTGCTGCAAAGTAACCGTAACGCCGAGGATAAGTAGTTAAAATAATAAAAAACACGTAGTAAATCTGAAAATATATATTTTATTTAGTTCAAGAGACAAAAACAGGTTTGACAAGCGGCTTTTGATAAAATTTATGGGGTGTTGTAACTAGCCACAACTGCTAGAGTTTCAAACAAAAACGTAGCCAGTCACAATGACGTTTGTCCACCAGATACAAAAATTTAATAAGTTTTGTTAATGAAATTATAATTCAATGTCATAAGACAACCGATAAAGCTCAGAGAATTGTGACGCTGAAGACGCAGAAAGCAGGCTACATATGAGAACCGACGGACCTCTTGGCCGCATGAGGACCGGTGACATACTTAAGGTGCCGAATAGAGATTAGATGGAAAAACCTGAAGATTCAAATCAGCGGCGTGCCATGGAAGACGCCTGTTTCAATCAGTGGACTGATTACGGCCGATAATGAAACTAATGATATCTAAATGTAACATTAAAACGAATCCTCTAGATTTTACAATTTTTTTCTCAAAATTGAGTTTGCTCAAAGGCACACGTAGGCGAAAAGGCGGAACACATCTGATATAAGATCGATAGCAGACAAAACCTATACAAAGTAAACAGGAAAAACTATAACTACACGACTAATCTAGGAATTTTTTTAATCAATAATATTTTGAAATGATAGGCATCTAATTAGACTATTATATAAGAATATTTTAATAGCATTAAATATTCCAAGATAATGTATGTTTAATATCTGGTCATGTTTTATTTATCGAGAGTCCTAATTAAACACAATCAATCAATCATAATATTTGTTTTTGCCGTGAAAATGATTTATATTCACTGAACTCTACATATTCTTTAATTTGTTTTTTGAAAGGTGAGTGAGACGCTTGTTCCTTTTTTTAAATATATCATTTAAATTTTTTTATATTGCTTATTAATATTTTACGTGACATACATTATCCTCAATAATGTTGTTTTCTTTATGAAGAATTTTTTTTAATCAAATAATATTTAATATAATAAAATACATAACTTCAATAATGAAATAATGTAAGATAGTGTATATACAGTTTAGTAGATAGACAATGGAAAAAAAAACATTTTTTATGTATCCGGAATGTTATTGGAATTACGGTTATTATTTTATTTTGTTATAATTATTTATTTTCTTATTTTAATGCAGGTCAATACCTAAATTCTACTTAGAAAAGATATCTTTTTTATGTGATATAGATATACATGACAAAGTGTTTTGTATTAGATGCATTATAAATAATGCTTGGCTTAATTTCGACTTTGAACGATAAAGTTATAAAATTAATAACATATAAATATATACATATATATACACGTATATAAAATTCTTTTAACATGACGACGTTCATACAATATTAGTTGTGTAATAAAAACTTTCTTTCTTGTTTGTGAAGAAAGAGTTATCAGAATTACATAAGAGCCAATACAGATTATAGGAACACAAAATGCTATCTCATTCCGTTGATATAAAAACGCATATGTTGTGTACACTGAAATCCACTTAATATTAAGGTAAAACCTTTCAGATGGGCTTCCCAAAGATATATTCGATCATTGCCATCGCAATATGGCAATGCCTCGCCTTGAAAGCTACAGGTAAGAATATTATACTGTCTCGATTTATATTTAAGAAGAACATATTTAGTTACTAAATTACTCATAATCTTCTAGCGGACTTGCCTTGTAATGCTCGAGACGTTGGTATACAGGGACGGTCTGTGTTATGTGTCTGTAATGCTACTTACTGCGACACAGTGACTAGAGACGCTCCCGCCAGAGGCAGGTTCGTCAGTTATTCTAGCTCCAAAGTAGGTGTTATTTATTCACTACTCGTAAACTACACTACGAATTGAATACCATTAATGTTTTTTTTTTAATCAGGCCGGAAAGCGCTTCCAAAAGGGTGGCGGTCCAATTCAAATAGACTTTTCAAGATCTCAAGAAGATGGGAATAATGTTAACGAGGATTTTCTTAACAAAATAAAACGTAAGAAAACTTATGAATAATTAATATGGGGCTGGTTTTTTTTTTGTGGAAAATAATGTGAAACATCCTATTCGTTTGATTTTTCAGCCAAGTTCCTAGACTCTGCATCATACACACTTATCTCGGAGATTCAGTACCAGAGTATCGAAGGCTTTGGAGGTTCCGTTACAGATGCTGCTTCCATAAACTGGCAAAAACTCTCACCGAGAGCGCAGGATCACTTTATTAAGTAAGCCTTCTATATATTACCCAGAATACATTTCATAGATTTGTAACTATAGGATTAATGACTTCTCAAAAGAGCATCCCACCGTTATCTCTTAAATGTTATTCTTACATCAACTGATGCAGACCTTTGTTTGAAATTGAGATTTCCACGATTTCCCTCTGAAGGGGAAAGTCCTTTTTCGTGTTTTTTGTTGTACTATGTTTAATATTATTCACAACACCCGAATGCATGTTACAGTAAATCTGATCTTTTATGTTATCGTTCTTTTGTAATTATCTAAGAGCATTGAGCAATTCTTCCTAGTTTATTAAATCTAAAGTTAGTCACATACTTACTTTGTAAACCCATAATGAATAGAAACATGCCGTCCGTTGCCTGAGTGTGCCACGTTTTATTGACAAATAATATAAATAAAAAGATTATCCTAAAAATAACTATATAACGAAATACAATATTCAATTCAAATGTTTCAGCTCCTACTTCAGTAAAGACGGTCTGGAGTACAATTTGATCAGAACGCCCATAGGTGGCGCTGACTTCTCCACCTATCCGTACACATACAACGAGTACCCCATTAATGATTACAATTTGTCCAACTTCTCACTGAGCGTAGAAGATTATAAACTCAAGGTACAGCCAGCCTGCTTATTGAAACCCCTGTATCGTATGAGTTTCACCCATTTATCATCCGTTGCACTTGGGAGCTGAAGGACCGCTGTATCAAATCGCAAAAGTCCAGCCCCTGGGGCTTCATCATCTCATCATCTCATTTTAATGGCGTCTTCTATTTCCAACCAACATTTTTATGTTAATCAATGTGTCTATATTTTATTATTACCGTGTTTGTTTTACAAAATTTATTTACTTACCCGTAGTCAATATGGTTAGTTAAAAAAAAACCTCTGTATCGTTAGCATTGATAATAGTCTAGATTTAATTACTCTATTGTCAGCTCCCATTAATCAAACGAGGACAAGCAGTGTCCACATCCGACATCAAGGTGACAGCGAGCACCTGGTCTCCGCCGGTATGGATGAAGACCAACAACGCCATCACCGGATTTGCACAACTCAAGCCCGAGTTCTACCAGTCATACGCTGATTACCACTTACGGTAGGAATATTTGATAAAGTAGCAATCATTGTCCTCTTATTTTATAACAAATAAATAAAACATTCGACCGTTTTTACCCGATATCCGTGTGTGATGAGGAAAAAAAATTCCCATTTCCAGTTTCATCGAAGAATACGATAAAGAGAATGTCACAGTTTGGGCCATAACGACAACTAACGAACCCGTCAACGGAATGATTCCGTTCGTTGATTTCAATTCGCTGGGATGGTTCCCGTGGGATTTGGTAAATTCTACAACTCACTCGTCTTCAATGGCATCCGTTACATTGCTGTTGTATTAGTAAGTTAAGTTGCATCTTCGTTTCAGGGCCGCTGGGTTGCGGACAACCTCGGTCCGACTATCAAGAACTCGAAATATAACAAAACACTGATTCTGGCTGCGGACGAGCAACGCTATCTCCTGGACCTTTATTTGGAAGGGGTAAGGTTCTGATGCCGGAAGGTCCATATCATTGCTTATTTTGGCCCGCTGTATGTTTACACCACTATATCCTAGATGTTGCTGGCTGCACCAAAAGCAATCAACTACATAGATGGCATCGCCGTACATTACTATGGCAACTTTTTCCCTGCCCAAGTTCTAACTAACCTGCAGGAGAGGTATCCTGATAAAATTATTCTCGCCACCGAAGCATGTGAAGGTACAACATTGTTTTTGGTTCATATAAAACATTTAGATTTTGTTATATAATATTCATATGAATATAATGTTTTAATTATAACCTATAATTGTAATGAAAACGCTACAATAAAACGAGTCCTACATGCGATTGGTAAAATATAGTTTAGGAAACTTCTCTGGCGTTTGATATTACGGAGAAAGGGAATTTATACAGAATTTTGGTATACATTAATTAACAGACAATAACAGGTTTGAGAAATCAGACATCAGACTATGATTATTTATTTTATTGGTGATGATCACCAGGTCCAATGCCGTGGGATGTGATGAGAGTGAAGATTGGCTCCTGGGAGCGAGCTGATAGATACACGAAACACATTATTGATGTAAGATTATTAAATACTTTAGGATTATTCACTGACATGTGTACTATTTGTTGGTACAAAGACACGTTGCATATCCCATTTCCCTTCTAGTTTATCAATTTCTACATCATTAGAAAATATATCTACAAAAAATTTTAAATTATATTTTGCCGGACAATAAAATTAAATGTTTTATAATAATTAACATCCATTAGGTAAACTGTTTTATTGTAGGTTAGTAGTTAAATAGTGCTGACGTGTTTCAGGACCTGAATAACTTTGTGGTCGGCTGGTTGGACTGGAACCTGTGCCTGGATGAAAACGGCGGCCCGAACTGGGCGCACAACTACGTCGACGCACCCATTTTGGTGAACGGAGAAAAAGATGAATTTTATAAACAGCCCATGTTCTACGCTATGGGACACTTTTCCAAATTCATACCACGTGGTTCCAGAAGAATACAAGTTGTGAGAACCAGTCTCGGGCACGTCCAACACGTGGCGTTCATCACGCCGGAGAGAAATATTGTGATGGTCTTACATAACCCGTGAGTTGTTCATTTATAATTTGACTTAGTACGTATTATTATTCGGGCCTCGACCTCCAGATATAGTTCTGTATTCGCGTACTTTAAGGACCGTTGTGATAATAGAGGTTATTCTTTGGGAAACCAACATCCCCAAAGTCCATGCCTTCAAGGTCAATAAATATTACGAGCTGACAAACGAACTCACTAGATATAAGTTCATCGTGAATTTGTACGCAGTAAAAGTAGGAGCGAGAGGTATAATAGTCAAATCTCTCCACAGCCTACTTTAAGTCTTGTGCCTAATCAGAACTAATATAAATTCATTCTTGGAAAGTACGTTAGATAGGGCCCCTTAAACCTACACTTGGGTCGAAAGTCCCAGGCACTATTAAAGCTCCTCTCCCTGCAACGCGATGGACCCGGCATTCGCACGTTAAATTCATGGAATGCTGAGAAGCTTCGTCTCTTTGCTACTGCTACTGCTGCGTCCCAAACAAGTTAAAATTAATTATTCTCAGTTAATTGTATCCTATTTATTTTTCAGGGACAATTCTGTGAAGAGGGTTAGAATAACAGTAGCTTGGAGGAGATACATTGATGTCACCCTTGACCCAGAGTCGATACAAACTGTTGAAGTTAACCTAAACTAAATATTTAGTTCAATATTTATAATCTATAGTTTTTTACCATCTCCTATTATATAAAATACAATTGTTTTGTTTGGAACTATGTTTTAATTATCCTCTTTATTTCACTCCTAGTCGATATATTTCTTACTCAATATTTTTTTCCCTTCTTTTAGGTAAATTTGTTTGTAATAAATTTCACCAAACTGAATTTTCCAAGATGTTTATTTTGTTTGTTTTAAATTAAATACAAGAAAATTTAAAACCTTTGTAGAAATGGTGATGTGCCGGTAATTCAAAATATACCATGATTTCCTTGTAAATGTGAATTTCCAGTTGTTAAGAAATATTTAATTTAACTATACATTTTGAACTATGAAAATCAATATGCAATTTAGATTTTTCTTTGTTAAGCTGACATATTAAAGCTCTATCTCACATATATTTTTAATTTAAATTTGAAAATGGGTGAAACTTGTACATTTTACATAAGATTTCATCCAAAAATATAAATTTCATCACGAGTCATTATTTACTTCCTGAGAATGAAAGATCTTAGTCATTGATATATTAATTTATTTATAAGCCATGCTTCTTTTTATTAGTATTTAGAAGTCTCTTTTTAAAAAAAATATAAATACCAAAAATTTAAATGTAAAGATTTGACTGTGAAAAACAAATAAAAACATTACTTTCATTATATTTTTTTAAGTAGCCTGCAACTTTAATATATTTTAAAAAGTCAACACCTACTTCATATATGCATTAATGTCAGACATTTATGGAATAAATATTTTACAGACAATTACAAATCAATTAAGAGACCATATTTAAAATAATTTAATTATTTACATTAAATACATAAGCTGACTAAATTTGTCATAATCAATACATACTAGTATTCGGTCAATGAACACATTTTATTTAATGGCCAAACTCTACACACAACCCTACTTCGTATTAAACCTTGCGGGACTGGGCCGTAACCTCTAGAATCTGCAGAATTACTGGAATTGTCCCCCTCTAACCACACATGACCCCTTGGTACTATTTGACTGCGTTTAGGAAAGTGCCCCCTGACTTTATCACCTGGTAAACCTATTATTCTTTTACAAATATTCTGTTTCGGATTCACAGGACTCTTTGCTATTATTATGTCACCTCTTTTTAATCTTTGCAATCGGGGTGTTATATGCTCTGTAAAAAGTATATTATTACTTTCTAGGGTTGGTTCCATAGAGGGGCCAGAGCACTGTAACATATAATTCAAATTAGAATATTATTTTTAATATGGTAAAATAAAAGAATTTAATGCAATTATTACCATAACAAAATCTCCTACATATTCAAATGTACAGTGCGTTAAACATGCATATTGTAATACATATCCTGTAACACCAATACTTTTTCCTATAAACTTTATAAAAGTCATGTTTAAGTTATTACGTAAACAAAATTTGTTTTTTTATTAATACAACGATAAAGCATTTTCAACAACAAAAAATACACATATGTCAGCTATCATGCTTTCCATTTGACTTAAATGACAATCTAGATTAGACTCCATAGAGTTTTAATAATATTTTATTTTAAAGACATTGATAGTTGTATTAAAATTATAAAAAATAAATAAATTTGGTCATAAATAATAATACTGGCAACTATTAACATCTAGAATTATCTTTTATTTAATACATTCAAAATTAAAGAATTCATAGATAAAATTAACAAAAATTTGTAAAAAAGTAAAAATAAATAATTATAGTTTAAAATCTAATGCTTAGTTCAAAATATATATAAACTGATAAATTTATAATTTTGTTAAGATCTGTTGAATAACCAACTTTCAATAAATGGATCTCATTTTGCTTGTGCGACGATATCACTAATCCTGCACACTTTGAGTTTTGACAGATAACAGCAGACTAGAGTCTAGAGTACAGTCAGTTTCATTATTTTCTCAGTGATACTTAATTTATTAAATAACCAATACATAAAGTGTACCTATAACTTAACAAATAATTTAAAATGGTATTGTTCTGAAATAATAGTATTAAAAAAAATTATTTGTAAACCAATAAGTACCTAATTTACTAGTGAAACCCGTGTCGAATTGTTTTACGGCAAATTCTTTGAAGCAAACTAGAAGGGATTTGTTTTCGAATTCCATACGAGTCATAGATGTTTACCTTTTATGCTAACGGAAGTGTTCTACATTTTCCTTGAAATATTTTGTTTAATCTATAGTGTGAGTCTAAGCTAGAATCGAAATTGGTTAATGGATGGGCACAATTTGTGATCCATTGACAAAAGGAGAGCTAATGGATCCAAGTTACTGATACCAATATATTTCGGCTATTGTTCATAATTTGGGTGAGTAAACTGTGACTCATTCATTTTATTCTTGTATCTTCAATGAGTTTACGATATAATTTCACTTTAAGTCAGATCTTGTGTATGAAGTAATGATTTATATGTTGCATTGCACTTATTTATAATATGTGTGATGCATGTTTCTGTTATATTTGTAAAGGCGTTGTGTATTTTATATTATTACATACAAATTTAGTTTACTACATCATATCTTGGAGCTCACATTAACATATAATATTACATCCAAGTCTCTGTGCCCTCTCTTTGGTTAGAAAATGTAAATTTTTACAATTATATTATTATTGGAGATCTTTTTTTTCAATATATCTATATTGAAATCACTAAATGTTTTGATTGGTAATATAATTAAACCTTATATCTGTGTCACAAAATAATTTATATTTTCAAGCTGGTTAAGATATTGTTGTTGAAACTATTTATATTTAACTATTTCTGCTTTATTTTTAAATAAAATTAATGAATGTGATATTTAGTATTGTTAAACATATTTTTTAAGTAATTATTAATTAGTTACCTTGTATTTATCTTCAGAAATCATAATAATAATTTTATTATTGCAGTTCTCATTAACATATCTTAACAATCAAATTGATGACAAAATGTTGTCAAATATGTGATTCACTTTTACACAATTTACGTATATATTTATTGTATTTAATAAATATTTTATCAAATATTAAAATTAAATGTTTGTACTCCAGCCTAGTTGTGCTTAGCTTTTAATATTGCAAATACGGCGACAACGGAGTGCAAGGGGTTAATATAGTTTATTGTTTTAGATCTACAATGGGGAAGTTTTCGGGTAAGAAGTGTCGTTTACTATCCATGCTATGGCTAACAGGGACATTTTTCTTTGTGGAGCTGATAGTCGGCTATGTTACAAATTCGATGGCATTGGTCGCTGATTCCTTCCACATGTTGAGTGATGTGGCGGCTCTTGTTATTGCATTTTTATCAGTTAAGGTGAGCGATATTTTTATATAATGCCACTTGAAATTTCTTAATTAAGAATATATGATTAGTTTTCCATTTTATTGTACTTATGTATATATAAATGGTTATATAAATGGAATATTATAAAGTGAGATTATTAGTCTTCAAAACTCTTCATAAAAATACATAAATATATCTTTACCCTGTGCCTTGTTACTTGGGTTCAGCTCAGTATGTATTAGTCCAAAGCTTCTTGTTCTAAAACACATATGGTCTAACACAATACATTCAGACTTGGAAATTCCGTTTACATTATCTGTGCCATAATTCCATATTTTTTTGTTAAGTACTTTTTATCTCTTGCAACCGCTCCGCACCACATCAACCTATTTTTTCTTAATGTACAACTATATATATTAAAATTATAACTTATAACTTCACATTAAATTTTTAAATGTCAATCTGTATACGCTAAGCAAAATATTTGCTTAACAGCTTGTTAAATGACGAAGTTGAAATGATTATTATGATAGTTTTATTTATAGGAACTCATTATGTTACTGTCTATACATTGTGTTACTCTATTAAAGATTTTTATTTCGTACATGCTATAAACAAAATACATATTAATGTATGTTATCCTTGTATGACATCAGTCTTTTTAATACTACACAGATATAAATGTTGACTTAGGATCAAAGCCTTAATTTCTTTTGTTTAAAAATTTACTGAAATCTATGTAGATAGTTTAACAAATAGAATGTAGATGTTTGTCTCTTAAATTTTAAGATAAAACATCTAGGGAGGAAGATTTTTAAATGAAATTTAAAAAATAATACAAATAGTACAATGATACTGAAATTGTTCAGAAATTAAAAAGATATGTATAACATATATAAATTTAATTTTTTTATCTATGTTGTGTACATGATGGCTTATAAGGAAAGTTTAAATTTTATGGCATTTTTTTATTTTAGTGTTTAATTTTTTTTTTTATATTTCACAAATAATACAAATTTTTTTCTATTTGAAAACTGTCAAATTAATGTATAGTGGAGTATTTTTAATCCCAGTCTAATTTAAGTTTCCTTTAAACTGAATACTAAAACCACAATCATTATTATATCAAAATTATATTCAACTTAATAAATCTTCAAGTATTTAAAAATATATGAGTCATCAAAATTAAGTACATAGTGAAAGACTTCTCAGAGAGTTAGTAAATGCAGGTCAAGTGAATTGTTTTAATCAAATTGTTAGTAGATGAATAAAATGTTTATGGTATGAATGTTAAAAAGTTTTTATATAATAATATACATCATAACAATCTGATTCACCTCTAGGAACAGCTCTGTTGAAGTTTATACACACTGCTTGCTTATTAATTTGACTTCAATAATATTATTTGAAATATCTTTAAACAATTCAATTGAATTCCATTTTTTTTTTCTCTTATGTTATATGTAATGTTTAGAACAAGTAGCTGTTTAATTAAGCGTCGTGAAAATATAAGCTTATTATTGTAATACTGATGTACGTTTTAGACCAGGCATAGATAATTACCCATCTTTCATTCATAAATCTTCTCGAATGTCAATATAGCTGTGACTCGTGGTAGGATTGCTGTTTACAATTTTTCTACGCTGTGCCAATGACCTTAGCGAATGGTATCTCAGACTCCAGTGAGATTCATTACGGAACGCTATCGGTACACGTTTGGATTGCGCAATGACGAAATTCTCTGAAATAATTATTATTCATGACAGACATTGAAATTCGCTTTAATAAAATCTTTATTGATCTCATACATTTGTTTGATACGAAATTATTAAGTTTCAATATATATATACGGAAAAACAAAGCTTTCAACTGAGTTGTCTTAAGTTTGAGAAAAGCTTTATAAGTACGGCTCAAAGTGTTGCTATCAAATAACTGTCTTAAGATAATCTTTAAACCTATTAGAGCGTTATTCAAGTGCGAGTCTGCTTCGTCGGTGTTGCGATTCTAGGTATTCGTGACACTTGATATGATTTATAAAGAAGCTAGATTTTATAAGGACTTATAGTTTAATTTTTATATGAATAAATAATTCGTATTAATTAGTTTAAAGGACATAAAATTTTGGCAGTAATCATGTACATATAAGAGCTACGGCTAGTTCAGACAAGTCCATTCTCTTGTGCTGTTAGATGTCACCAAAGAAATGGTCGAAGAATACTTTTGGTTGGGCGCGTGCCGAAGTTCTGGGGGCTCTTGTGAATGCTGTGTTCCTGGTTGCGCTGTGCTTCAGCATCACAGTGGAGGCTGTGCAGAGATTCATCCGAGCTGAGATGATACACAACGCTCAGCTACTTGTAGCTGTCGGCACTTTAGGACTTGTTCTCAATATCATTGGACTGTTTCTGTTCCACGGTAAGTTCTATCAATATTGATTAAAATAATTTGCTTTATATGTATAACATGAATTTATATGAATTTTGATCACTCTTTTATCCGACATGGTTGAGTTTTTGTGTATCTTTAAGATAGCTCAAATATATAATATTATAATATATAAAATAACACATATATTGATATTACATGCGAGTGGTAACGAATTCGCCTGAAGCAACTGTTATTTTACAAAACACATTATTTCTTGAGGATTGTCATTTAAAATGCGTCCGTTGGGAGATATACAGTAGTGGGTTCATTGACCTCCATTAAACGTGAAGGTCGACGTTCAATATTAAAACTCTTATTTAAAACTCAAAGCTCTAAGTTCGGATGCCTCGACTCGTTCCTGTCGTTCATTGATTTTATTTATCTTTTTGTGTTTCGTAATACTTTAATTGTGTTATTAACTAACAATTATCGTAATACTAATACAATATATGGGTTAGTGATACAATTTGATTTTGATTAAACGGTTTTATCATTTTGAAAATCAAACATTTTTGTTGCGAAAGGATTGTTTAAAGCAATATAGACGTTATGTGAAAATATAAAAGGATCAAAATTATATTTATAACTTTTTTAGGAACCTGAGACTTCGTGTGCAACTTGATTAACTGAACAGAATAATATCTGTTTCTCTCAATAATTTAAATTTTAAATACGGAGTGACTTTGTCGTCGATGTTGTTAAAAAGATGTTTAAGTTTATAGAAAAAATATCATTGACAAAGAATTAATATAATGAATTGAATGAACAAAATGTATTTTACCTGGGTCATACATAGACAATTTTAATTTTGAGCTCATTTAATTAAAAAAAAAATGAGTTCATACGTGAACTTAACTATTGTAATTGGTTGTTATTTTGTATCGCTTTTGTGGCTAAATAAACCAAATTTATATTGTATGCGGTTTCATTGGCTGAAATATATTATTTTATGTATAATTTAAATATTAAGGATATCGGTGTGTAGATAACAGCGCAGCCGCTAACAAAATTATCAGGCACCGACACTTCTCTTTACCGTTTTTTTATGCAATTTTTACACGAAACTTATGACACAGCCATAACTAAAAGCTTCTAAAATCAAAGCTTCATGTCCTATTTTGAGTATTATATATTCAAAACGAGCAATGATACTCCAAGCCATGATAATTCATAGCTTGGAGTATTTTTGCTCGTTTTGAATGCAACAATCTTTATACTATATCAAAAATTCCTAAAAGAAATGT
>DVQP01002385.1:0-12718 GCA_018231745.1 Danaus eresimus
ATAACGCTAGGAGACAACATAATATAACAGCTATGTAAATGGTTCAAAGGCTACATTTTATACATACATAATACAAAGGTGTATTTGACCACCAATTGCTGGTTAGTGACCAAACTGTAAGAAATTACATGAAACCGGTCTTCATTCTCGCAGACCACTGCGGGTTCCAGCTTTGCGGCGTGGCAATCGCAGACGGAGACTATTGTGGGCTCGAGAACATTTCGCATGGAGTGACGAGCAATGGTCATTGGTACTTTTTTATAAGTCTCGATTTGGATTTTATCCGGATTCACAAAGTGTAAGGGTTTGGCGAGTTCCTGGTAGACAAAGCCGTCTCCAGCATCCAGAAGAAGTCCATTCATATCAAGACGGCACTATTATGGTATGTGCTGATATTCGTATCAGTACGCGAACCGATCTCATTTGGATAAGAAGGAACGTGAATGCACTGAAATACCGCAATGAAGTAGTGTAACCTTTCATTATCCCACGTAGACTACAAATAAATCAGAAGTTCCAACTCATGCACGATAATGCCCTTGCCTATACGGCTGAGCTGGTATCAACTGTGCTTAGGGAACCTGGTATCAGGGTTTTGAACTGGCCTGCTCAATCCCCCGACATGAATCTAAATTAGCACGTATGGGACATGTTAGAACGAAGAGCTATAGTATTTTTTTTCCAAATTTTGTGGACAGAAGAACAACTTTTCCTGCACTTGAAAAGAACCTGGGACCTGTTGTCACAGCTCGATTTGGATAATAAAATTTTGAGCATGAGTAACCAATGCCGAACTCTAATTAATATTAGAGGAAATACTGATTATTAACTTTAATTAAAAGAGTTTTTATTATTTTATGATTTTAATTATCATAATTTCCATTATGTCCAAACTAAAAATTAAAACCAAAAAAATAAATTAAAAATCTCTGATGCATCTCTTTTTATATATCGTAAGTATAAGCCATAATATAAACTTCGATTTCATATATAACTGTTTTAACAAAATATATACAAAATTTCTTATAATAAGGTAAAAATGAAATATCCTTAGGTAATGATGATGTGTGTAATATAAATAATTATAATGTATATTTTTTTTACTTCATAATCCACGAATATCAAAAATCATCAGTTTTATAAAAATCTTTGGTTATATTTATCTATTGATCACAAAAAGCAATTTCTGATTCCATGTGTAATTGAAGGAACAGTTAAAATTTGTAATTTATATTATTTTTTCAACAGACATGTAATTTTTTTATTCAATAGGTTTTTACATTCCCCACAACCTGCTCGCCCCGAGATATCATTCACAAATAGCGATTGAATTCACAAGGGAGCGTAAACTATCCAGGTATAATATTTTCCACCGCTTTCCACTAAATTAGAACCTCCAACACTTTTGTACCTCATCACAAGGGCTTTTCAAGTATCAGCGTTACATCCTTTGAAATTTTCGGATTACATCAACCATTTCAAAAGCAATCTTAACTGTAGTGCTCAAGGTAAAATTTTCTTTGAGCTACGATAAAATAAATTGTAGCCTTCCCTTCTTGTGACACGTGCAAGAAATTGATTTATATCATGTATTTTGTGTTCTGGATGTTAGTTTATTGTAGAAAGAAGAATGAAGCTCCATTTTTATATACATTTTATTTGGTTAGGACTATTGTCACAAAATACTACAGACAGACAGGCTGAATGTTTTTTTTATTTATGAATAGTAATTTAAAAAAATAGAAAAATATTAATTTATTATATTTTTGCTAAGTATTAAATATTTTTCAATTAAAAATATGCTGAAAGCCAATTAAAAAGTTCTAATAAACAAAATATAACAGAATTGAACAGTGAAAAAAAAATATAGTTAGATTAATATATTTTACCTATTCGTTTGTTGCAATAAGTTCCTTCAACAAGATGTCTGTATTTTTTTTTGTCAAAATACAATTTACACTTCTTCAAACATCTCATAATAAATCGGTAAGATATTAACATTTGTTATTATATTCTATTGTTTCATATTGTTAATAAAGCATATAATTTTAACCTCTCGAAATTCGGGTCAACGAAATGAAACGAATTTTATAAATACCTTATTAAATGTTTGATCCCTATTTGGTTTTCTGGTATTTTACCCTGTTTTTCATTTAAATTAAATTTTATTTTTTCCTCAGGGTATTTTTTTTTTGTTCATTTATTTTTCATATTATACTAGAATCGCATTCTTAAGAAATATTACACAAATAATCATCATCAAAACCAAATCTGATAAATTGAAACAGTATTTTGGGACTTAATTATAGGACGAACGTTATATATTTTTATTATCTAATATTTTTGTTATATAATTTTTCTATCAAACTTTAATAAATTTATTCTTTGTGTAATCCTTTATCTTTAAAAGTTCATATTAAACGTACAAATAAAAGTGAATTCAATATAAATGACAAAAAGTCACTAACGACACTCAAATAAAATAATACATTTTCGGCGAGCTTTTTTTTTTGAATTGGACCCAAAACAAATTCCAATTTAAATGGTAATGTTCCGATACGTGAAAACCACTTTTCAAAAAATACTCCCAATTAGCGACTCTATGAATAAACATTTTGATATAAATATTTCAAAGTTTATAGAGTTATTTTATTATAAATTGTGTATAAAAAAACTAATGCACTGGGAATTGGAAAAAAGGGACGCACGGTCACTTTTTATCAAAGGGATTAAAAAAAATCTTTCATAAGTTTTCTCCATAAGTAAACAAAACTGTGTGCATTAAACACACTGAATCTCAACATTGATAAATGTTTTCATATAAAACTTACAAGAAATCTAGAAATGCACTTTCAACTTTTTACACTCACTTTTTTTTTTAGATAATAACTAAATTTCACTAATCGTAGAGTCAGATTTTAGTTATAAATTAGTTGTTGCTAAAATTATACGTGAGTTTTAAGTCACTTTTCATATAATGAAGAAACATTCCACAGATCGTAGATACATATACAAAACGATACGAATAATAATGCAATGTACAATATATGATACGAATAAAATAATGAGCACAATTTGAATTGAGAAAATTTATTCAACCCCAGACCCTAATGCCTTAAATCAACATTGACTCTCTAGAATTTCTGTAGATTTCCCTTAATTACGTCTAGGAATCATGTCTATAAGCAGATGGACTATACCTTTATCTATTTTTTTAGACCTTAATCTAGAAAAGTCATCTTCTAACTTAAAAAAAAAACATTCAACATGTTTCGGTATATACAACCAAGAAAGTAACACAAACCCAACTTCTTACTGAAAACGCAAAAAAACCTTTTCATTGGGCTTCTTAGCTTAGATTATTATTAGCATTTATTTTAAACTAAGTAAACGAATAAATTATGTATTCCCGATAAAGTTTCTTCAAGTAAATCACTGGCAAATGAAGTCAATAAAATATCTAACAATTTGAATAAATTTTACAAAGCCGTTTAAGTATGCCAGTCAATACCCATTGCGATAAAGTAATTTACGTTGAATTTTTCTTACGATTGTAAGTCGCGAGTTAATCGCAAAACAAGCTCGTTTTCCAAAGGAATTCCCTTTTTTGGTAACGTCTTGGGAGATAAAGGGAATTTATTGCCAAGATTAAAGCGAGCTCCGATTGTTTGGAACAGTGTCAATCTGGACTGAAAATGCGGGAAATGTCGCTGGGAGCTTGTATTAATGTGAAATATACGAAAATATATCTCTAGTAACTATTAGTTTTTATTTTTTGTATGGTTAGTATTAATTAATTTACTATTCTGTGACCACTTTTTGTAACAACTTTAATGAAGTGTGTGTTTTAATTCAGAAACGTTAATTCATGATCAATAGTAGTGATTAAAATTATTATTCGTTTGGTTTTAAGTAAGGACTGTCTAAGCAAAAGTATTACAATATTACTATAATTAGAAAATGGCTACAATTATTTAATTTTATTTCTCGTAAATGTTTGTTCTGTTAAAATCATAAAACAATCCCGTGTGTTTTATCAATGAGAATTGTCTTACTGCTTTGAAATAGCACAGCGGCTCTTCTTTTCTTTCCGCCTTTTGTTTTTTCTTTGAAATTTAATTTGTTATAGTAAATTGGGATATTAAATTGAATATCGATGCAATAATAATGTAGAATTTTATTTACTTATTTCGATTTTTGATAATGTATTTTTATAAAAAATAATTATATTAGCAAAAAATTATTTTAATCTTCAATAAATATCTTATTATAATTCCAGATAAGTTGTTGGTACTATATTTCAAGCTAGAAACAAGGCTATTCTGGAGAGCTTTGCGAGTCAAAGTGCAGTGCAAGCTTCAAATTTCCAGTCTTTTTGGCAATGTCGTGCATAGAATATACTTAGGAATTCACGTTTCAATATTCTTACATATTTTTACATTATAGTATTATTTTTCAACATATAAATAATATTTTTTTAAATATCGGTTATAGTATATATAAGCATGCACAAAAAATGTGACAGGTGCATTTAGTCCAGGACAGCTTATCAAAGGGCTCTGCGAGTAGCTTTAATTAATATGAAATGAATTTGTGGTCAATACGCGTACTAGGGTATCATACGTGAACTAATGGTAGTCGATGATTGACCAATAAATCTCGTCTCAAATTATAGTTACAAAATTGACGGAGCGATACTATTGAATATCAAGTCATTAGTTACCATCAAAACTAAACTCTGACAGAGTGTACATAAGGGGGTTAACATTAAAAAGATACTTCAATCTAAATAAAAGATATGATAATTTATATGCCAAAAACATTGATTTACTATAGATATATATTTCCTTTAACTGTATAAGTCGTAATAAATATAGGGAAGTATACTCAAGTAATGAATTGATATCAAAATGTTTTAAAACATGTTTTTTATACACCAAACGACTATAAATCGTTTGAAAATCATCCTTTGTTTATTTCTATGTAAATTTAACCTTTGTTATCAGAAGTGGACAATGATTTTGGAAACATATTATATAATGTTCTCTAAAACCGCGGCATAAAGTCCATTTTTAAGTAATAAAGATGGTGTTTATTCATAGTTTTTTTTTCTGAATTTAAAACTGAATCAGATATGTATTTATTTGCATACGTAACTTTAATATGCATATTTAAATTAAGTGGAATTATTTTGACATGCGAAATATTATTTTGTTCTCTATATAACAGCGAAGGAGTTTCTTTTCAATTTTAAACCAATTTATGACAGTTCGTTTTAAAAATATATTATTTTGTTAGTGAGACTTATTTTTAATAAAAAAAAAACTACAATAGCATGAAACAAAATCTATCGTTATTGCTAATTTCTTTTATTCTCGAATTGACTCGTTGGTTATCTATTGAGAATAAACTTTCATTCTTGTTTCGATATAATGTGAACATGAAGTAAATATATGAAAATGTTTCATTAAATTTGGTACGATATGAAAAATATTTTATTAACCATTCATGTTATGTTTATTACTATTTTAATTGAAATCGCTCTACGACAAATATGTTTCTATAATTCTTATAAAGAAAATATATTCAATAAATTACACTTTCTTTTAAATGTATGAAGCAAATACGTATATCTTTCCCAATGGCTCGATGTAAGTAAAAGTCTGAGTGATTTATGAAAAGGAAAGTAAATAACAGCTATCATAAACAGTACCACAAGTTTACAGATCCATACTATAAGCTGAGCGTTTTCAGTTTTTTATTTGTAAACGAACGTCGATTCGATGTTTGAATATTTGAGAACTCTAAACTGACCGTGTTTCGTTTGGCAATGTACATGAAGTAATCTTACAGATCAGTGGATACTAATACTGGAAATCAAAAACAAAATCCAGAAAAAATAATTTAACGTTCATTGCAATACATAATTAAGACAAATGTTACTTTCCCGGCCTTTGAACGAAAAATTAATTGCAAAGCCTCAAAGAGTTGATCTAATAAGTCTCTAGGGTAATTAATTTTATTTCTACTCGTTGTCTGTAAAAAAAGTTTTGTTTTTGATTGGAAAAAAATCGTTTTAAAAAATCGCTGAGAAAGAACATTCTGTATTTCGTTTTTCCTTTAAAAGAAAAACAAATTCCGTAAGCATTAACTAGAAATAAATGAAGAATTGTCACTAATTGTTTAAATAATAAACGTCTTATTAAAGAAATTTAAACATTTACTGTGTTACTCAAAAGCACATCCTGATGTCATTATTACGAGCCAAATTATAATTAATATTCTCTTATAAAACAATCTCTTAAAGTTTGTCTAAAATGTTATATCATTGTCGCTGTTGTAAGCAATATTATCTTTCAAAATAGTACAACACAAAGAACTACGACCAAGTTGCGAGTGCTTAAAACAGCTTAATATCAGCTGAGAAGCATGTAGAAAATATTTTATGCACTATTTTGCATGCATGTTATAAGTTTTAAAATAAGCTGTTAAAAAAAATAAAATTTTTGATAGAACTTCATCTGTACGAAATTTAGTGAATATTTTTTTTAGCAATTTGCGTAAGCTGTTAGGTATAAAGGTTGATTATTATCACATATAAAGTTATGTGGTGTATTTAATTAATGATGATTTGTTTTTCTTATTTAATTCTCATTTTACTTTTATATCAAGTTATTGAAATTCAAGTCTCATGTTCCTAACAAACAAATTATCATACAACTTCTAAAGATAAATTAATTTGCTATTTAATTAATTTTATAATCATCATGTATGTCTTATAAATTTAATTTATTTTACTAAGAAGACTACTTATTAGCCTTTCGATGTTCTCAAAGTAGCTATCTCACCGTAACGTAAATTTACGACTAACTTTGAGAGCTGAGAGAATTTCGCCTTTATGTGGACTTTAGTAATGTGATTTAGCATACTCTGCCAAAGAGTGGACCGGTTATAAAATGAACAATGTTCATATTAAATACTAAGTTTTCTTAGAAATTTACTTAAGAATTTTTATTATCTTGCTTTAGTTATCGTAATATAGTAGAAAACGTTTTAAAGAGAGTATTACGAAGTATTTTCGTGTAACTAATGTGTTGATGAAAATTTTAATAATTATTGAGGACAAAATGTTACCTCACACGAAAAACTTTAAAGTATTTTTGATAATACGTTTAAAGTTGAAGCGTCTTTAAAGTACTTAAGGATTTTCTAAGGAAAATCCCTCCTTGGGAAATAAATCAGGCTTGGTTCTATACTTCGCCGTCTTCTCTAAAAACCTCAAACCAACTTAATTAAGTATGAATAACTAAACAATTATGCAACCAGTGAAACAATTTAGTATCACACAAAGATAAATAATTATAGAAGTGTCATGAACGAAACTATTTTTATTCCTATTATATAATTATATGTAATTAATTGTAGAATTAAAGTGGTTTAAACTGTCAATAAAATGTATCAAGTGAAGATAAATAAAACGCGTATTTATAATAGTCAAAATTTTAAAAATGAAGCATTTAAACATAAAAATTGGACACCTCCGTCGGTGTGAAAAATGCTGATATCGTTGTTTTGACATAAAATGAATACTGAATTAAACGCCAGTCAAGTCGTACTATCCGGTTCAAACTTTTTTTTTTTTTATAAATAAAAGCGAATATTTTAATTCCCTTTTCATATGACACCTAACTGAATTAAAATTTTATAGTTACAAAAGTTTTGCAACTTTGTAATAATTTTGTGAGTCTCAAGTTTGTTTTTAATTTAACCAAATTAAGTCTTTTCTAGTGGTTTTAGTCATAGGGCTCTGATACTTTGTTAGTGACATCGTCGGCTGTGGATAATTCCATTAAAAGATTAACAAACGCCGTGAGATTGGTCCAAGTTAGAGGTGTTTGACTATAATGAAAATATCCAGATAATTCTTCTCAAATAAATTATAATATATATACGAGAGAGAGAGAGATATACTGAGAGATTATTCCATACTCGTATACTGAGAGATTATTCCACTATATTATAGTTATGATACAAATATTATTTAATTTTTTAATAATTTTTATGAAAATTTAATTATACAGCTCCTGTTTATTATACTTATTTTGTATTTATTTGCATTCTGAACGCTATATATGTCACAATTTAATGAAATTTTCAAGAAAACTATGATTTAATAACCATTATGGGAAACGTATTTACCATGACAAAGCCCACCAGACATTGGGCTAGTTTTTTATTATACCACATAGGAATTAAGAACTTTATATTTCTGAAAGTAATTCTATTTTTCTATATGTAATTTGATTGTTCTTTATTTAGGCCTACAACAAATTTGTAATAATGGGACCGTGCATATCTATATACATATATTATTTATATGTATGCAGACACGTTATTAATACTGATAGTATTAAAAGTAGCAAAAGATATTACTGATTCAAAAATATCTTATCAATTAACAAAAATATTTGTTAAAAGCACAATACGTTACAAAACTTTTGATATCTTCGGAAGCGAAGATATATAAAATATTATGATGTATGGTATGATTCACTAAAAGATATTATTTAAGAATAAACTTTAGGTCAGTGATTCGGTTTTTATATTTTTTATATCAGTGGTATCAAGAACAAACCAAAGAATAACTGCTATTGGAGATCAAGCGAACAATCTTATAACGAAATTATTTCTGTACAAACTAAATGACGAGAAGACTTCATTTGTCAACGTCGAAGAGTATTATTAGTGACGACAAATGGTTGGATCGTTATCGACTTTTTTTAATGGTTTTTGTGTTAGCAAAAAAGTACTTCAGCCTCGTCTAGCGATTAAAACGTTCTTGTATTATGATCTTTCATAGATCTGTAGTCGGCTGGAATAATTAAATCTTAGTTTTATAAACATAAGACAATTTATATGAAAATAATCCATATAAAAATCTCCATATCTTTAAGATATCGACTGCGACATAAAAAAGTATTTTACTGTAAGACAAAAACGGAAAGTTAAGCTTTCACCGCTTCTATCTAGTGTGATTCCAATTGTATGCCACACATTTGTCTTGAAGATACTGTGTGAACATTATAATAACACATATTTAAAATAAATTACAACAAGTATATTAAACTGAATATAATATAATATTATTTCAATTGGAGCTTATATTAATGTTTTTCGCATTTTCTATCCAATCTGTCCATCAAAGTAATTGTATCTAGAAAGATGTAGAGTTTTTTGTTTAAAACTATTTCGAGTCACTTTTTGCCCTGGTTTCGATTGTGGCTATATTCATTAAATTTTCTTATGTCGGCTCTGATTTAATAGACGCTTTCTTCTGAATGTTATATAATTTAAATTTCATAATGATTTTGTAATGTTAAGAAAAATATATAAAAAAAGCCGGTGGACTCTTGTATAAATAGAAATAATGTTTTCTTTGAGTATCAAAACTGTTTTTGCCAAAGTTATGAAATAAGTATTTTAAAATCATCTTTTTACATTTATATGTTTTGAAAGTCCTTTTTTTTGTTTATTTTATTTTATGCACACGACATATATTTAATGAAAATTATATTTGTGATGTAATAACACCTTTGTAGGTTTCCATTTTCTTCTCTAAGGAATAAAAGTGTAAAATTACGCTCTAAGAATATTTCATAAGCCTTTTTTGGGAAGTTAAAATATTTTCTACTTATCTTTTAAGTGCAAAACAGAAAAAATATTTATTAGGTCTTAACTAAACAAATAGATTTCTCTTTATTTATTTCTGATTCAGACTACTTCTTACAAAGATTAAGAATAAAATTTTATAAAGAACCAAGAACAAAACTGTGTTATTTATATGAAAAACTGCATAATAAGCAATGAAAATATACATGTCAAACAACATATTTATCTACTGGATCTTACAATATTACAAAGTCTAAATTTTGGGGACTATTTTTTAACACTATTGAAGTAATTTACAAGTTACAAATTAAATAAAGTGCATAACACAATACATACGGACAAAAGAGAGAATAAATAATGTATATAATTTAAATTTATTCTATAGATACAGAATTGAAAAGAAAGCAACCATTCAACAATACATGATACATTTACAGCCTATACAGTTATGAATGTTACTACCACAGAATTAATAATATTTCCTTTTTCGTAACATATGAAAGAAGAATACGTTTTCTTTCGACAATAACAGGCACACGTGACTTGGATGCCTAAGATTTTAATCTCATTGCCACCCCATTACTACCGAAATGGCAATTTGCTAAAAGATTACTTAGGGTATGTTTGGGGTGCATTGTCGGGAGGGTTATATGAATTCTTTTACTTGTTGTTATGTTTTAATTACAAATTGAAGAAATTTTCTGATACTGTTACTATTTTTTTAATATAATATATTAAAATTAAAAGTTCCAATGATTCAGAAAAACAGGAATCATGCTTGGAATAGCACAAGCAAGAATATGTGTATGTGTGTAAATACGAGGAATTCTTACAAACCTTGTTCTGTCAAAGATATCATTTTATGCCTACATGTTTCCGACGTTTTCTTTACAGCATTGGTAATCGTTGCAAAAAAAATGATTGGTCACTTTCAAACATGTAGTAAAAACCACGTGGTATCCCATAAAAGTAGTTTCCTTACATATCATTATCAAAAATATATTTTAGACCAGGGAGTTGGGTAATTGATATAATTCGATTAAAACTATACATCATGGTTTTGAAATATAAAGTCCTTATTTCCGAATAATTTTACCATAATTAAAATATAAAAAAGCTGTATTGGAACTTTCCTTTGGAATTATGAGACCTTCAAAAACCTATTACGACGCATTCGGCAAATAGAATGGACCAAGGGACCTCGTCCATTATTAGCTTGTGTTTGTAGTTTAAAAAAGCAATTTTAAAGTATCTGGTGCAGATTTTGTAACTATTTGTTGATTTTTCTCCTTTATAAGCAAGATAGATTTATTAATTACCACAGTTCTTTATTTAATCTTTATTTATTAGTCATATTTTTATTTCATATTAATATTAGGTATTTGTAATTTATACACTGCGTGGTAAAATAAAAGTGAAAACTGTTTGGGCAATCTTCTTCATCTTACGACACATTTTAATGTAATATGATTGCTGCAAGATAATTTAAGCTGTATGTTTTCATTAAAATAAATAAACTACTAGCTGGAAGAAAAGAAAGCCTTAAAGTCGACTCTTCGTGCAAGACAACTATCAAATATAAACTGGCTCCAATAGTTGCGGATTTATTGTTCTCGTCTTCTTGACACATCCGTCTTGACACATCCGCTATCTCTCAAGATATTTCAAACATATTCCTAACATTTCAATTTGCAAGGATCTTTATCAAATATAAGGTTAACTTCTTATATTCTACTTTCTTGGAGTAACGGAACTACTTTTGTCCATTTTTCTAACTTGCATCTCTTGATCATGTAGTGCATGAACTAGCTGTGGCACTCTTATTGATTATCACAGTCATGACTTTATAAGTTTATTTCACATATAAGTTTTACGGTTGGCCGTCTGCCTGAGACTAACCCTCCTTGGAAGTCTTTTGTTTATAAGAGTAGACATGGTGGAATTATAAACTGCGGGAAAAAAACCTTTTGTAGAAACATAGTAATAATTAATAGAGCAATCGTGAAAGGGATATTAGATGATGAGGGCAGCAGCTCAGAGACTCGTAGTCATTTTTTTTAGTTTTGACTTGACTATGACTGTTAACCCTAATGGCTTGATATGTCACTGGAGGAGAGGGGAAGGGGTGGGACTTAATCGGTGAGGCACACCTGTCCCAAGAGTTCTAAGAGGCCCGGTTGTCGGCTAAACCGTTGTTGAAGGGGAAGGTGGCTTCGGGTAATGCAACTGCAAGCCGCCCCCCGACGGCAGAACGCTGAAGCAACGTGTATGACATGTGAGCTCGTCTTTGCCGGCGAAGGCGTTGTGGGTTGATGTTATAATTTTGAGTAGTAGTTGTAATTCGTGTCTGTATTGTCGGTTGTTATTTTGTTCTAAGGGTTTAAGGGGACGACTTTAGGATGCCTCTTGCCTATCGGGAAATAGTCACACGCTTTGACTATGAACGGATGTATCGTTGCGGTCTCGAAAAATATCTTTGAGACCATCTTGAAATGTATTGCTATCGTAGGAAGTCCATATGGAGATCGGAGTTCCTGATGAACCAGAGTACATCTGTTGCTGTGCTCATAAATTTATTTTGCAGCACTTGCAGTTTGTTAATTGCTGAAGTACGAGCGCGGGTGAAGCACGCGCTTGCATACGACATTATAGGAAGTATGCAGGTCTTGTAAAGTGTGACTTAATTTCTAAGGGACATATTACCTTTACTGCAGGTATAGGCGACCTAATAACTAGTTCGCCATATTCCTAGGTATCTGAATATGATAATTAAATGAGAACTAGTTATCCAGAGTGACCACTAGATATTTCGCTCTTTTTGCCAAAGAATGGGGCTCTCGTATAATTAATTTTTTTTTGGGACGGGTTGCCTACTTGGCTGCTTTTACTAAAGATGACTATAGTACTTTTATTTGTGTTGTTTTCTATTCGCCATCGTTGAAACCATTTCCCTAAGGTGTTAGCCGCTCTTAGAAGCCGAGAAATTATATCAACCAGAGACGTGGATTAGGTATGAATAGCAGTGTCTAGTACTTGAAGTGACCTAATT
>DVQP01002386.1:0-12717 GCA_018231745.1 Danaus eresimus
GTATCGCTTAATTGTGTCAGGCGTCCACAAAATGGCCAATGGAGCGGCAAATAGAGCCTTGTGCTCTATTTCACCTGACATTGATACCCAGACGATCTAATCCTCTAATTTTACTCTGAACTATCTTGCGGTCATCTTCTGAAGATAGTGATAGATATAATCAGCAGCACTACAACCACAATATAAAAATGTGTTTAAACGAAATTAATATTACGAGAGACAATCGTTGTCCCTACGAAAATAAGATTAGACCGTATAAAAGGGCAGCCTTCATATTTTTTTTATGTTCTACGTGACATACATAAATGAAGACGTTATTATTTTGATACCTAGCTGTAGTTATGTTAAAATACGTAGCATATATCTGGTGTAGCGCTAGACAGCTATAGACGTTCCAATCCCAAACACTGAGATGGTATTTGCTCTCCTCACAGACATCGTAGACCGTCTATTTGGCTAACGCAAACTGTACAGCTTTATATAGCCTTCTGAACTGAACAGATGCTATATTTAATAGCATGCATTCAGGCTGTACTGTTTCGTGATTGGTCCAGCAAATCATTTAGTTTTTAAAGCAAATCTTTCCACACGTTTAATTATGAGTAATCAATTCATCAAAGTTGTTCAGATACGAATGCTGTACTAACTATACGAAGTTATAGAGGAAGTTTCGTTCGTTAATATTATTGGCCACAGGGAAAGTATGATAGCGTAATTACTCGATTCAATTAGAGCGGTATTCGCCAGCACTGCTCTATATGTGCTAGTCAGCTTTCCTGGGTTAGCTTTGAAATCAATAGGAGAACGGTATTCATAGGGTATGCGGTTTATAAATGGAGGAACATACATACATATATGTTACATATACATAGATTAAACAATTCCAATGATCCGCTTATATAACACTGAATGCTTTCCATGTTAAACATAACTTAATAATTTACAAAAATGTTTGAGATAATACAATGATATTATTATAGATTTCATTAATGTAATTCAAGTTCATTAAACTCTTCGTTTAATTGCATGTAAATAATAATTTTAAATAATGAGACTATATTCCAAAATTACGCAGAATTACAAATATATAAATTTAGAGTCATGGATATATTAACCTCGGGACATTTTTTACATTCAGCTTACATATTGCTATAAATAATTCCTTTATATAGTATATAATGTAATAATCATTTGAATGTTCTATCCTCGGCCCGCAATCTTTGTTTTACGGCTACCTTATTTTTACATTCATTTTCAAATAAGGTTCTTATTTGTTTAGATTTAAGTAACGCAGTTGGCAAGACCAGCTTTTCATTTCGCAAACGAATATATTTTATAATAATTTTTTATTCTTCTACAGTTACAGCGTGTTACCTTTCTTGTTTTTAAATTTTAGATACCAATTATACCTCCGGAAACTTCACTAACAAACCTTTATAGATACAATATAATTAACCTGTACGGAGCTAAATTGAATTTTTATTATTTCACTTTCATGTGCAATAAATTAATTAATATATCCGCTGAATTTAACATTTAACAGCATATTTCGGTCGTGGCCAATGATTTTTATCTTCACAGTAATTTTTCGCGAGCGTTAAAAGTTTATTTGAGTGTACTCACTGGTGCTGTAGCTCGTCTGTTTTTCTCCTATTTGGTCGATATTATATTGATTTTGTGCTAAACTTGGCGTTTATCTTTAATTAAATACTGAGTTAAGTAAGTGAATACTAAGTTTTCTTTTATACGTACGTACAAATGTCTTATATATTTTATTTTTCCTTGTTGGTTACCTGGAACTGATCGCTCTTTCGTGATAAGGCCACTAACATTATACATTTGTCTATACTATAAATTAAATGATTGTTAATTTAACTGTGCAATAATATAATAACAAGATTTATATATTTATATAAAAAGGTTTGCATTCAAAGCTTCCATTATCATATATACAAATAATATTGCTCATATATGAAAGATATAAAATTGGTTTTAAAAATTATTTCTCACTTAAAATGCGTTACAACCAATGTATAAGTTTGATGCAAAAAGATGATATGTACTAGCGGTCGATGGAAAAAATATTACAACAGTTAACAAAATTCATTTTCTCAAATTATTTGTTAAGTTTGCTTTAAGAGTTTTGAAAGGATTCAAGTTTATTTATATTTAGATAAAATCAAATTACTTTTTCGTAAAATATAAGAAATATTTCTATGCTATATACTATTTAGCATAGAAACAGCTGGATGTTAAAAATGTGAGCGTTGCCATTTTATAGCAAGGTCCATATCTAAGCAGCGATGCGTTCGTTCCCTAATGGTATTGTAAAAGTTTAATGGGATTCCGTACGAGATCTCTCTGATGGATTCTACGCCACTAACTGATAGAAGATAATCTGCATGAGCGCCTAATGGAAGGATTTGTCTGAGAATCGGTTTGCCGTGACAAATTTCAGCAATTGCTTTCGATTTTAAGAGTAATTGTATTTTGAATAAAATTAGGTGGGCCTTTTAGACAACGGATTTCCTGTCTATCTGCTATATAAATTGTTTTAACTTCGAAATCGTTTTGAAATATTATTTATTGTTATTTTTTTCTTTATTATTAATTGCACATTTCAATAAATTTAAAACGTCGTTATGACACCGATCTTAGTTCAAGTGACTCTCTACGAAACGCTCGTCACGGGCATCTTTAATAAATTTATCTCGTCAAGGGGAATATTAAGCAAGTTTAGGAACAAATTAAGGACACAAAGTTGCTCGCACCTTCCAAGTTCTGCCGTAATTACCGTGGCATTCGCCCTAATGTCCCCTCCGAGCTCACACCATTTTGTTACAATGTACAAGCCATATCACTGTACCGTTTTGGCGCAAACGAGCATAGATAACCGCTTTATTGCTTGTCGTGTTGCCAGAACTCTATTCCATGTTTGGATGTTATATCTCAGAATCAATGCGAACATACAACTCTGAATTACGGCGTCAAGGGCAATTTGTATTTAATTCTGTCTGAACAGAGCTCTTGAACGTTCTCAAGTTCCATTAAACACCATTTTATTATCATTCCAGCGACCATAAAGCACTCCGGGCTACAGCTTCTGTTAAATAAGACTGAATTATTTCAGAGCTCCGACCCGGGAGTTTCTTTGTGAAAATCTAAAGCTACCGTATCTACTGTATATTTATTAAATGCGAATGTTTAAGAAAACTAATATAACGAGACCGATTTATAAGGTTGAACGTTTTGGACGCCGATATTCATATTTTATAACATGAATACATTATATTTTAATTGAAATTATATATAGACCAAGCAGCTGAAGCATATGTGAAAATGGATTTTAGTATGTTTCATTGTGAGGAAACTATACGGCGATAAGGACGAACCTTCCGTGAAAGGCTTAGTAGCAGGCTCGCAGTGGTTGCTAGTGTCACCGGCTCTGCTGTGAAACGGAGCATGTAGGTTAAGAGCCCTCGTCGCTTTGTTAGCTCGCTGTAATCACTGACGGCCCTCAGTGGCACGCGACTCAAGGGCTCCTGGCGCACTAGCGTTTTGTTCATCTTCTCTTCGCACCAGCTTTACTTTTGGATCCTGTCCATTTGATGATCTCAGAAATATCAAACGTTTATCGCTAAAAATCAGGTGATTTGTATGTATTAATTCAAAATAGTATTCATACCATCTAAAAATAGAACCTTTTGTAACAGAAAAGGCAAGAGAAAGCAGCATTTTGTAATGGCATTTCGGTTTCCAGATACATGTATGTATATTTGGCTAAAACCCAACACTAACAAATAAAACACTCTGCTATATGCGACGTCTTTTTGTATAAACAAAAAATGTGAATACATACGTAATTAGTATATTGTATTCCGACTGTAATGTTGGTAGACAAAGTTTGATTTCTGACAATATCTTCAACAAAAGCAGATTAAAAATTCGGGTGTTTTTATTCTTTTGGGAAATTTATTGTTGGAAGAAATTGCTGTCCATCGACTTACGAATTTATAAATTTGGTTGTAAAGATTGTCCTTTGTAAACTTGTTTTATTGCTTCTCTGGGAAATGTAAGTTTTCTACTTAATTTATAAAAAAAAAACTTTGTTCTTTAAATAATTTTTAACGAATGGAACATTCAAGAAACACAGAAGAATAATTTTTATCGGAAAATATAAGAGTATTTAGAGTGCCAGCATATTATTTGTAGGTTTAGAACTGGCATCGTTGAATATTATTTAAAGGGATTCAAAAACCTAATAATGAGGTCGGTTGCTTGTCCTCTGAGGGGATTAAAGGGAGGGAGGAGAAGCGGCCAGGAGAAGGGGGTGAGAGGTGAGGGGGTAAAACTCATTTCCTAGCTGTCGACGGAAGCTGAGCCGGCCAATAAGCACTGAAAAATTGTATTCAGAAATGCCTGGAAATTTAAGATCTCAAATTTGTATTTCCTTTCTGCCGTTCAAAACACGATTCATTTTCTTCATTTTTTAACAGCGCTATTTTTTTTATCAGACTGAATATTAGTATTCATAAGTAAATTGAAGTCCGGCTTCCTTAGCTGGGTCTATATTGTAGCTGAATGTTCCATTTAGTTTTTTTTTTAGTTCGGTCACAGGTCCTGGCAGACCTCCAGGCCTGTTGGCAGCGACATATGTAGGACACCAAGTACTAACACAACCTGGGTGGTATATTTTATTCGATTTGTTTGCCAACTTACACTCTGATTACATTGCAATCATATACAAACAGAAATATTAATTTTAAGAGAACACCTCCACACTTATTTTCCATTTCCTTCTATACGATAATATATGAGACGGCAAGCTACTCATATTTGAGATCTATTTCTAAGTTAGTTATTAGTCAGGTCTAGTCGGAAGTTAAGTGTTAATGTAATGTTTATTATTATTTTTTGTCTTTATTCTAAATAGAATATGTAATGAAGTTTATAAAACACGTTAAAAACGTTTCCATATTAAAAAAAAGGACACGTGTTTACTTTGGTTAAAACATTGTATACAAAAGTCGAGCGGATGAAGTACAAGCGAAGTCACGTGCGAAACCTCGTTATAATAAAAGTCGCTTTAAAATAATGCCATTTTCTGAAGTGGTTCATGGATTTAACAGAACATTCTTTAGAGTAGGAAACGTGACTGTGAATGGTTTAAAAAATGTATGGAAAATTCTGAATAATATTCCTAAAGACAGCAAGCGCTAGTTGAAAGCGTCTTCGAAAAGGGAATAGAGGAATAAATAATAATTTCTCGTATCATTTGCTCCAGCACTATATAGAAATAAAACATAGGAACATTCTTACAAAGTCACGGCGTGCACTTCATTTATTTGTGTAGCTTTTGTGCCGTTAGCGACTTTCATACAAAGTTATCTCTCGCTGTGAAAATGTTTTGCTTCTAGAAAATCGCTCTGCATACAGAATAAAGAGCTCGTTTGATGATGTTTGTTCACAACAAATTCTCTATTGACAACGCATTTTAATTAACGGAACTATTAAATAAAAGATAAAAATAAAGATATTTTGTATGAAATTATTTAAGTTAAACCGAGTTTCAAATTATTAGACGTATTGCTTTTCAAAAAACAAGTTCGTCGTGACGTCAGCGGGGACTGTTAATTCGAGACCGTAATTCGGGCATTCAGTGAGCACTCGCGGGCTTAAACAATGATTGTTATTTCGGTAGAACGCTTTAACTGAATATTTTGGGGTTTTCAGTTTTCCATTTCCAAGTGGATTAACCACTTTTAGCGATACCATCATATTTAATGGTCGGTCAGTTGTAGTCGTATTTAGTTTTAAATATTATCGTCCACAAAGTTTATGTATTAGTACAGAAAATATTTTTAAAACCGCGCCACACAATGTTAAAGGAATCTAAGCTGTTTTATGAGTTATGATTAAGTATTTGGCTGCCGAGATATTCTCGGAGAGGCCATTCCAGATCTCATCTGTGAGATGGACGCGTTGTTTAGATTTTTATTGTGCCCATAAAGCCGAGGCGTGACCTCTGGAGCATCGCTTGAATAACAATCTCAGGATTTATGGTTTTCAGCAGCAATTTTCACAATTAATGATTCAGGTGCTGCGAAAACAACGAACAACGCGTATATAATATAGAAATCTTCTTACACATATATCACGTCTCTTTTATGCACGTAGATATTAATGGCCGCAATGAGCTCTACTCTCACAGATTATATCGAGGTAACAGACTGAATTAATATTGGGGATGAAATAAAACGTTATTTCCTTTACCTGCTCGTGAGTCTCGTTTCCCGTCCGGATATAACGTACTGATGTTAACAGGATATCAACTGTCCTATGGACGCCTTTATATCAGATATATTTCTGGGAGAAATATGTTAAAACATCTTATATTTTTCTTATCCATACTGATATCAATATTAAAGCATTGCTTTATTTTAAATTACAAACTTCAATTAAGGTTACTGTTATTTATAACAAGACAGTTAACAGTTAACAAGTCGCTAGTTAAAAAGTACGATCTGTAAATATTTGCCGTGATTACACATCTAGAAGCTTTTCTTATCGAATATCTAACCTCATAACAGAACTAATAGTATAAGGTGACGTGTAACGTACATTTTACGGCTGCTTTGTAAATATATATGCACGTGATATGCAAATGATTCTAAATTAAAACGTGTTGAGAATGACTAGTGGAATTTCAAAGGGAAATGGAAGTTTGAAATTTCAAACGGAAAAAGCGTCCGGGCGTTTTTTTGCGTCGGACAAAGTATTGTTATTACAAACTACTATAGAGCCGTTTATTTTATTGTCAAAGCGTATGGAAATTGTTTTGTCAGTCTACAAGGATGTATGAATACATAAATATTCTATACTTGTTTATTTATCTTTCTGTGTTGTCCGCTCGAGTATATAAAAGCCTTCCATTCTTTGTATGAACACTTACGCTGTTATTCACATAAACATCCAGCTAACGTTCAATTACTATAGACATATTGAATCAAAATAATTAACAAAAAGTTCTATACCACCTTCATAGTATTGTCAATTTGGTCAAATAAACTTGATAATAAATCGTTATAAAGCAAGACATCACAATCTCTTAGATCCATAATGCTCACCGATCTGAATGAGGCAGGTCATTTAACGTGAAGTAAAGCCAACGTGCACGAAATAGGCCCCATTTGTTAGTTTAGGCCGGTGTTAGGCGTCCGTACTCGCGCGGGCCATTGACTCTTTTGATTGTATTCTCAGTAGTAGCTTGTTTCGATTTGTTTTTACACACATTTAGCTGTATAGTGATGTGATTGTGATTTTTTTTCTCTATTTTATTCATTTATTTAGACGTAGTTCATGTATCTCCGAGATTTAAAATTTACTAGTAAAATATTATTTCATCGGGAATTATTTATTTCGCTTTATAAGATCTTTTCTGTCTTTTCTCCTTAGCTAACTAGATGTAGATACATAATAATTTGTCAGATCTGTCCAAATGGGTATACAGTGTAACGGTTAAAAGTCAAAATATAGGAATTTTATATATAATTAATACCGTATGCCTTTTCATTTAAATATTTATTTGCATTCATTTTACTATGCGCAAGTCATATATAAAAACAGGTAGATTTTTTGAAAAAAATGCATATGATTATTAAATATATAAATATATCAAGATATAGGAAATATTCGAAAGTTAATGAGTCATTGGATTATATTGTGGAAGCTCAAAAGAAATTATTACATTACTATATATGTACGATATTACTTTAGAGGATGAATTCTGTTCTAATTTGTAAGGGGAACTCAGAATTCAACATATACGAAACACAATTTTCCCGAATGCCGCTCCCAGACGCCTGTTATCTAGTCATTAGTTAGGTAAAATTGTTTGATTTAATTGCGAAACCCGCGCTGTTAGGGATTTTCGGAAACAGTTCTGTTAGTGAATTTCTAGATTCACGTTTAGCGGATAGAATAGTTCTATCTAAATCTGAACGCAACAGACATATTACATTAAACTTCAATTTTGTATATATTTTACGTTTTCAACAATATGTTTGGTCTGCAAAAGTTTTAAGTGCTTCTAATCTTGACGAAGAATAAATAATTTTTATGTAATACATACCTCAAAATATTTTTATCCACTGATAAGGTTACAAATAGGACAAAGGAAGCTCTATCATATATTTAATCAATTAAAGTATGTGTATTTAATATTAAAAAAAAATAAGCCATATATTTCTGAACTTTGACTCTCGACCATAGTAAACAAATTACTGTAATACTAGAATATAAATGTCATTATGTTTGACATTTAGCGTCACTACACACGTTCAGGAATCTTCATCATTTGAAGTATTATATGTATGTATGTGTTATGTTATATCAATTACTGTTAAATATATAAGACATACATATTAACATATGTATGTCTTATATATTTTTATATCATAATATATCTTTCTGAACTTTTTTCCGCATATAACCTTGTGTTAAATTCCACGTCAATCCATACACGCGAGGCTGTTAAAATGGTTTACAATATTTGATTCACGTTTCATTGTAATGATGATGATCAGGAATTTCAGCAATAAAATTCATTGATACCAGTCATGCTGACTGGCGTGATTAGGTGGTTTATACTAAAGTTGATACGTAAAATTGTAAGAATCGAAATTTAATTCAAATGTGTCCAGAATTACTTAATGAACTAACAAAAATTCAAGTATTTTTAGTGATTTTTGTATAAAATATATCCGGTCATAAAAATGTCATGAGTTCGAGCTTGAGTTTTTATTTGTTTATTTTGTTACAAAGATCAGTTCTGGCGAGAAACTCCGCTCTAAAGTTTATATTGTAAAGTGGGGATCGAGGAGATAGCCAATTTAACTTTTCCTCCGCCCGAGTTTAGAGCGGATAGTGCTTTTTGTAAACTGCCGTTGAGAGCTGTTTTAATTGCTTTTTATCTTTTCTATAAATCAAAATAATCATCGTTTAAAATTTCTTTTGTTTCCAAAGGTTTTACTTTTATCATTTAATGGATTATCGTAAAATAATTTTACTTGAAACTTTTGGTTTTGAACGAAATATACTTTATATTATTAATTTTATTATAAAACCATATTCATAATAAGTATTCAGAATAGAATAATATAAAGAATATAAAAATGTTTTCCTTTATTAAATAAAATGTTAGTAATGAAAAATTCGACAAAGGTCGCCAGACCAATTAAAAATATTAATTTAGAACTTTGATTTTGTTTTTTATTAAATTTTTATTAATTAAAGATTCAGAAAAAAATATTACGTATCTTAATTAAAAAGACAGTAATGGAAATGAACAATCATTGAAAATTCAGCGATAAAATTTTCTACACTCAAAGAATATGCCTAAAAACCTTAGCGTCTTTATTAGTCAGTAGTATATTTTCTTAAACGTATTTGTCATATATTGAATTAAAGGTCTTTCAAACTTTATAGTAAAGCAAGCCTGTAATCGATTTATTTGGTGATTCGACGGTTTCCATTGAACACACTCCTCAACTGAATTGATGTCAATTGATTGTCATCTCTCTTAAGTTCAAACAATAATAACGACCCTAACAGATCCCTAGCTTAAAGTCATTATGCTCGTGAACTTATATATAATCACATATATTAAAATAACTAGAGATCGTTAAATCTCATTTCAACGCTTTGAAAATATTATATATAAAGCGAATGTTTGAACACAAGTCAAAAGAAATGCTCACCTTATAATATGTTACGCCCCAGTTTTAGTATAACCTATTTATTTTGAAACCTTGAGGAAGTTTATTCAGAGAAATCACTTATACAGTTAAAACTGCCCGGAGCTCTCGTTACGAGTCTTTCGTCTCTATACTTTGACTTATCTCTCGTCCCTGGCACATTTTTATAAAAGACAAGGTTGTTAAGTTTTAATGTAATATTTTTTCTTATAGCTATTAAAATATTCTATACTATAATTAAGAGTCTTTGATTTATAAATTGAAAAAAAAATCGCATTTCATAGAATCGATTTACATCGAAGAAAATTATAAAATAATACAAAAATATAAAAACATAAAAAACTTAAAAATCGTATTTGATTCTAGATATTATCTACAAAGAAAATATAATAACTAGCAACCCTGTCTCAAGGGAATAACCGAAGTGTGCTATCAAAGACTTTCATTTCAAAAGACACCTCAGAAAGAGGCCACATTGCTTTAATACTCAGAATATTTAATATCTCTCTTACCTCGAATGCTTTATAATTACTATGCCGTACAAATTTAATAAATGCCATCCAATATTTTTATTTGGACTTTCATGGACTGGTTTTCATCAACGGAAAAGGTTTTGATCAAAAAAAAATATATTACGTAACTGCATTGGTTTGCTTCGGTTAGTTATTTCGCGTACATTTTCGTTTTTAAGTTATGTCAACGTTATTTTAATAGCACTCAGTAGTTTCAATGTGAGGATTAGATAATAATAAATGAATTATGTCATATAAGAGTACAAGTAATAACTGTCTCATGTAACTATCTCCTGAGAAATTCCCAGCAATTGCTTTGCTTCAATTGTTTCTGTAGTAAACAGTTCACCAGTTTTAGGACGAAACAAAGATTTTTATTTGTATTAAAATATATAGAGCAGCTCTTTTAAATTGGACTTATTAGATTCTTATAACGTGACCAAATAGTTGTCCTCGTTTTGGTTATTGTTAGGTCGTTATGACTATTTGTCTTAGCAAAGTTGAGATTAATGTGAGATCCTATGACGTCACTGGCTGGTCATGAATCGGGCCGAGTTGCGTCCCACACAGATGGAATGATTAACAACATCTCACAGAGATGATTAATCTCATGTTAAGTGAGGACCTTAAGGCCGACAGAGATTAGAGGGTTGACGTACATCAGCTCTGAGGTTTATTCTGATATTTTTGTTTGATAATCTGCTGAGGAAATTTGTTTTTCATCAGCCATTCGTTATAAATTTGTTGTCTGGTCTTTTCTCGTCGCGAGCAAAAAACTTTGGTGAGAAATTACATTCATTTTTTATCCGGTCATGTCTTCGGAATTATTATGCCGCTTGCCATACTTTCATTATGCCGCCTTTTCGAGACTTATCTCGAGGACTCTCCTGCCTTACTCCCAAGTTTATCTTCGGAAGTGTTGGTACTTCATAACTTTTAAAATTTTACGCGTCGCTGGCTTAACTCTCGGCATAATCAACTTGTTCCCCGCCAGTCCCCGGACAATTTTCGATATGCGACACGGAACTGGTTCACTCGGATAGGATTTTTAACGTTATACGTAATTAAGTGATAATTTTTAAGTGTACTCGCTGCAGGCTACGAAAGGAATATATGAGGTTCTATAAGTATATGTGGCTCGCAGTATTTGTGTTATTGAGTTCCTGTAACTTACTGACATTATTCAGGCCAAGATAAATAATTTGTGGGTCATTTATTTCAGTGCAGCCCGCAGCTTTAACAAAGGGCTCTCGCTTCTAATCATGACTAATCACCTTCGTCCCGTCCTTATTCATCGAACTGATAACAAATGAGATAACCGCAGCCATTTTGCTCGTTAACTTACATAAAGCTTTGTTTATGTTAAAGACACTCAAGTCAGCTGAAGTCATGAAAAGGAAACAGATTTGAAGACATTCCTAATGAAGTAATCTCAATTCACACGTTCCGTTATTGTTTCAGTGCATTTTACTAAAAATCTAGATCAAAGCATATTTTGTATAACAATTAAAAGTAGTCCACTAAAATGATACCTTTTTAAATGTAAAAGTATGTTTTAATATATGGCGAAAAACGTAAAAATTAAGTCTCGGGTCGAGTCGGTCCTAAATCCCTGGATAATATTATTTTTAATATTCTTTAAACACGGAAATGTTTTCAAAGAGAATGCTGTGTAATAAATGCTCAGTGCTGTGCGCGGTGACAGTAACATTCACTACATCCACAAAGCTTTTAAACAATGTATTTCATCTTGCCATCCATTCTTTTATTTGAGTATCCGAAATGTTCCCACGATAACTGAAACTTTGTTTAGGTGCAATATTTTTTGTCACGGCTATATAAGCGGTTTCCGTATGAAATGTTGTGTTCTGTTTTTGTAACTATTTTTGATTGTCTCTCCTATGTGTAATATGTTCACGACTCCCGACGGAAAAATAATAAAAAAATATTCTAAAACAATAAATAATTGTATAACAGCATTATAGAAAAATAAATTACAAGCTATTAATATATAAAAGCTAGACGGTCTAAGAAAATTCAATTTTGCCGTCTGACCAGTTTGAGGTTCGAAAATAATAAACAACATTACTGAAGTCGAAAGTAAAACGAATTGTTTCAGCTCTTGTAACTTTAAAGAATTTATTGGAAAAATTTTCATTCCACAACAGGTCGGCTGGCCGGGATGTTCCGACGTCTGATAAATGTGGCTTTGTCTGTATGTCTAGACTCGGTTATTAAACTTTACCAGACTTTCAGACATTCATACTTCATGTTTTATGACTAACATCCAGACTATTTTCATGTTTGTGTTCATGTAGTGCAATGAAAACTTTTATATAATGAGATCTTAGATTTTCGCGAGACATTTTAATGAAACTAACATATTTCGGATTTACTACGCGATTTTTTATTAATTTAATACTACATAATCCCGACGTTTCGGTTACTTT
>DVQP01002387.1:0-12713 GCA_018231745.1 Danaus eresimus
GTTAAGGACTCTCTTTTTGGAAATAACATGCGAAGTCTAACACTTCCGTGGATCTACCCATGAAAGATAAACAGAATGCTTATGCTTCTCACCCTTACAAAATTCAGCTGTAAACAATGGGCCAGCTTTGCCATTGTTTACAGCAGAAATTGTACATCAGTGAATGTAAGCAAATATTGTGGCCTGACGTATCACATAAATTATTTGTGTACACTAGCATCCAGAGGTTAGATAATTGCGGTATTCAAGATGACGGAGACTCTGACAGCAGAAGCCATTGCAGATATACCCCGGCACGTTGAATAAAGTTTTTTACGAGCGTATCCTAGGTATGTAAGGTACGCCGCGTCTGTCTCTGCGTCTCCGTAAAATAAGCAGGTGCAGTTTTATAGTCCTTAGGTAGTGGTGGACTAGTAATAGATAACAGGGTAGACTTTTAATGTTAGTGAGGTGCACTTTTAATGGAAGAAAGTTCAGCCGCTATGGAAACGTACTTTTCTCTTTTTTAACCTGTTGCAAACCGGCACGATGAAGCCACCCACCAAATTAACCAGTGTCTTAGCTTAAATGGCTTTGTCATTAAGGCAACGATAATATTATTTAATTATACGACGATTTTAACTTCTATACTTCTCAAATTACGTATCAAATCCTGCTATCGAATTTCAAAGATGAAAAAATGTAAATATTTTATATGGATAAAAACACGTCCTTAAGTAAAGTACTTTAAATTAATAGAAATAATATATATTTTAACATGAGCCGAAACAGAGCTGTTAGTAAAATTATATGCAACTGTGTTAAACATTTTCCATGTTTATTTTTTTCAACACTTTTAGCTTTTGAATAAAAACAACACATTAAATATCAGGTTGAATTTTCTACGAACGAAGTATAAGTAGGTTTCCAACAAATGAACCGACAACTTGGTTAAAGTTTAGATGAACGGCGTAAAACTTTGAAGGAGGCTTGTGTCGAGTTGTATTAACTGATATATAGATAGATATTCTATAAAAGTAATAATAATTAAATGAATGTCATAGAAAATAAATTTGATTCCTTTTAGGATACATTACATAACGAAAATATCTATAATTGAAATAATTAACAAAACTAAAATATATATTAAATTATTTGTTATTGTTTTGTCATGATATGTCTCCATATGTATAAACGTAGTGCAGTATAAAAATAAATACCAGTACAGAAAACAACACCAAAATTCACTTAGTATAAACTTCTCAGAATTTAAATCGCAAACCAAAAAGTAATAAAAAAAAATTCGGGATTTAAAAAGCTCTGGCACTCAGTTCTATTAAAACCACTTTACTTTAGCTTTGTACCAGAAACTGTCGAGTTTAAATATGATTAAAAAATAAGGTATTAACTGTGAAGTTAATTCTAGCGATGTTTATATAAAATAATAAATAATTTCATCTATGAGTAAACGTTCTATACCTTAGTGATTTTTTCTTATTATATGGCCTTGCAAACTCGTGCACAGTATATTCTGCCAGTGTCGTGTCTTAATGACTATCATTACTAGACCTTAATGACAGTGTTTATGAATGTGTTAATTGATATCAAATAAGATACATGGAGTCAATGATATGTTTGAACTTAGGATGACATTCACCACTTATAAATGTATTAAAATTTGAAATCCACAAAATTGTATGTATCATTTATGCTAAATTATATATTTATCATACAGATTCTTAATTACTTCTTATTACTTAATTAATTAATATAAAATCGTTTACGAAGTCTTTGGTAACCTGCCACTGGCGGATATAACTCTAACAATAAAATTACTTATCTATCAAATTATACAAAATTCTAAATTCCCCCAAACAGTCAATGCATCACAAATAAATAATTCAAATATATATAAAGAATTCGGTTGTATGTAGGTCTGTTGTTTGTATTTATTAGAAAAAAAATTCAAAGATTGAGCGATTTCAACGTTTGGGCGAACATAATTATACGATAATGCTCACTTTACCTTCCCTTTATTTATTTAATTCATGCAAAAAATCGAACAGAGTCGCAATTTTTATTTTAATTATTTTTCATATAAAATTATATTCACTGTCATATCAAATAAGAATTAATCTTAAATTACTACCTAGACAAATTTTCGGAAATTCAAAATCATATGTGTATTAATGGTCATGAATTAGCACGCATGTAATTGTCATCGCATTAAATATGAAAAGTACGAACAAAGGCTCGACGTTGAGTTATCGATTCTAAGTAATTATGTTAAATGAACCTTCATTTGCTTGTTCTTTTAAAAGACAATATACACCTCGATGTCAACACCTTAAGACTTGTAAGGAAAACACACTCATTAGTAGCAGTTCCTATAAAGGAAGCGATAAGTGATAATCTATGAGATTATTAATACATATTTCACTACAACTAACAAAGTGGTATACAATTTAAAATTAATATGATACATAATCTGAGGTAATATGACAAATGATATATTAAGAGCAACTAAACTTTTATATATTACTTCGATTATCTGGACTAATAACTAAAATTATTAATAACTTTCTGTATCTTATCTCTCATAACTTTAAATTTTAAAATAAAATAAAAGGCATACAATACACGACTGGTACAAAAAATATGCTATCAAGTAATCTTATTTACTAAATAACAACGGCTTTTAAATGAGCTCTTAAGATAAAGTCATGAACCAAAAAGCTCGCATCGTCTAGTTAAAATAGGATATGCTGTGTAAGGTTTAAACCTGTTTAAATATAAATGAAATACTGATTTCTATACCGCTGTAACGGTAGCTTTGAAAGCCTGAAAAAGTTTTGTTAATTTTTTTTTTATATTTCGTTTATACAGCTTTTAACATAAAAATACAATGGAACAGTTGTGTTCTATGTTGCACACAGCAAAATAACACTAACTTAATAATTAAATTATTAGAATACAGATATTATTAGGCGAAATCAACGCATTCATTTCAAAATCTTTAAAATAAACCGTTAAGTTTCTTCTAGAGTTGCGGTTAGGTTAGATTATTATAAAGTTATGGTTAAAAATGGAACAGCAGGTAAGGTTAAAAAAAATTATACTTACCAGAGACACGTCATCTCGACATCGTCAGCAGCATTTATAATAATGTATCACAGATCCAGGTAATATTTTAAAGATGACAAATTATAGGTAAAAAATAAAGAAGCTCTTATTGGTCTCCTGTAATTAGAATTCTCATAAATATTAAACGAATTAAAATAGATTTGAATTATTTGCATAAACAATGCTCTCCAGGAACATCTTCGTTTCTTTGATTGAGATTTCTTTGCAAATATTTTAATTACGTTCACTTTACAACAAGTTGAATTAAAGAAGTCTTAAAAATAAGGATTGAATAAAATTTTTGTAAAAAAGAACTTTAAAATTTATTTAATAATACGAAACTAGTTTCCTCGTCTAAAACGGTAAAATAATAGTTCCATTTTAAATTAAAATACTTAATATAATTTTATTGTAATAGTAGAAATAGAAGAAACGTGTATTATAAGGGCGCTATATTTATCATACCTTCTGATCACGGCGAGTCAGCGGATGATATAAAAATTGCAATAGTAGTTTTGATTGATGACTGGGATGACGGATAGCTGTCATTGTTTTTCCTATATAATTATTCTAACATACATTTATTTTATACTAGGCATCAGCCTCGGCTTCGCACGGGATTTTTACAAAAAATACAAAAATAGTCTATTTAATTTTGAGAATTGTTAAACTTATATTATGATAACTTTCAAATGGTACGTCCAATTTAAATAATTTAAAAAGTGATTTACAGATATTGAAGTAGGCTTGAAGACGAAGTAATTTTATTTTGATGAGAAAGTTGGACCGCATAATTGTAAATATTATCAATAAAGGCCTTAGGAATGTCAATTTTTAAAAGTAATAAAATTGATATAGTTTGTTATCCTTAAGTTGTAGACAAATGCCACCGCGGACTTTTGTGTAGACCTATATAAGAAACACAATTCCACCATATATTATTTTGTTATATCTCAAAGACTTTAAGCAGCTTTTTCGTTTAAAGATCTCAAATGGCTCATGTTTTCCCGACTTCTTCAACAAATATCGTTAATGTACCCACAACTAATAACAAAAACTTAACAAACTACATACTAAAACATTCCTCGAGAATCACGCTATCGAGTGGTGATAATTGTTTGATAATCGGTGTAGTAGTTTTTCCATTTATCGCGAATAGACAGATAGACGCGGCGAAGGACTTTATTTTATGATATTGATTATAGAAAAAAGTTTAAGATACCTTAATATGTGTAAAGTTATAGTATGAAAGTGAGAACAATTACTGATCATTTTAGTACCAACACTAAGCTCACCAGCTTTACTCCGCATTGCAATCAGCTGATTATATCCAGGCTTAGTGGTTTATAACAGATATGACAAGCGCATACTAAAATTAATTAAAATAAAAAAAACATACATATACATGAATGTTATCTTATATTAATCCTGAAAAAATATTTTATCAAAACATTTTTAAATACATAAAATAGTTTACTCCAAATTATCAACCTAAAGTAATTATTAAGGCTTTCAAAAAAGCATAAAATCCTGTAACATTTAGATATACACTACACACTATTATACACTATATTTGAGGCTAAACATTTGACTTTGTAAAAAAAATATGACTCTTTTTAGTTTTTTGTAAAACTATAGTCTCAAAGGACCACTACAGGATCACATTTTTTGTGACAGCAGGTAAGATCCTTTTTCTAAAGAAAACTTTAATCGACCGAACTAAAATTGAATAAAAAAATATAGTTAATGATTGTTGGAACGCAAAAATAAAATTTCTATTTCAATGACATTTAATAGACGCATCTCGCCGTTTGATTGTAATGATTCGACGTTCTCAGAAGAATCAAAATTTTATAGAGCACTGTCAAAATGAAATCGTGAAATTTGTTAAGAATAAAAATTTGTTATCCCAACCATTGCCAAATATATCTCGTTTATTACAAAAATATGAAACATTTTTTATCAACAACTATTCCTGTTAACAAACTAATCTCGACTTACATATATCAATATTTATAGCCAAGTGTTTTCATATATATCTGTCTATATCTAGAAAACTTCCGGACCACAAGGCACTTAGTAACTTTACCAGGTATTTTCAGATTTATATTAATTTATTGACAAGGTGGTGAAAGACAGGAGTTTGATATAGGGACAATCAAAACCTTTTTTTTAAGAAAGTGTTCAATATTTTCATAACACAAAATCATCTGTTATCCTTACTTATTGAAATCATCTTAAAGTATTTGAATAACATGATATTTTACGACATTCATATACCTAAAGTAAGACCAAAACAATAATAAACTTTAGTTTTTTACTTAAACACTTTTTAGATGTTATTATTTTTATATATTAACAATAAATAGATAGATATGGGATAATTTACTTCCTGCCGAGATAAAAATAATATTTGTTCGGATTTACTGCGTGAATTTTACTATTTTAAAAACTACATAATCCCGACGTTGCTGTAACTTTTCAGCAACCGTGACCACGGACAGACGAGATGTGAATGTCTGTCAGTCGGCCGTGTTATTTATCATTTACCGCCATTTATTTCTTAATTTTTTGGCCTACCGCTCTGGATGCCGGCAGAATGCTCTTACGGTGTAATGAGGTCCTGCGGTGGAGTCACGGATTGGATAGATAGTCAGGTTTTGGATAGATTTCAACTATTTCTCCATTGAAATTGTTATGTTTTTTAACTTTAATACCCTTACGGATTAACCTCGGTATGTACCTGTCTTCACGAGCGAAGATTTGTGGTTTATCAAACCGAACGTAGTTGCCTGGTTTGTCCATTGTGTGGTCTCACGCTGCTGACTTCGAAACACGGGTATTTTTGATGGCTGAGATGGTGTTGTTTCACCCTTGTACCACTGCTCCTCTTTGTTTATCCAATGCTTAATAAGCCACAATAACAATCGGGTTTGTATACAACGCTTGTTCCAAAGAAGTGGTACTCTTGATAGGTCTCCAGAATTGGCTCACTTTCTTATGTAAATTGTAAACAGTCTTGATCGAAATCTTCTTCAAGATGTAGCTTATTCTGTCAGTAACTCTCTTTACATATGGTAATATTACAGGTTGTCGCTCAACTGTTTTTAAAAATAACAAAAATCGCGTAGTTAAACCGAAAACATATTAGTTTATTTAAACGACTCGCAAAAGTCTTAGATTCCTACTTAAATAACTAATTTACTGAAAGCTATTCATAGAAGTGTAAATAATATCAAATTATGTTGCGCTGAAAGGATGCTAGCAATATTTTCGTCTTAATATCACTAAAACTTCTGTCTCTAACGAAAATGGAGTCGTTAAAATCAAAATTTACAATATCGTCTTGATCAGTAAAAACTAATAAGCTCAGAAGCTATTCAATGAACTTTTCATTTATTGCGGATTTCCCTCAACAACTCTAGGAGTAAATCGCTTGGAAAGAGATATTCACAAAGTTTTACATTGGAAAAAACGATTTAATGATTCTTACATTTATTTCTCTTTCAGATAAAAAATTATAATTTTTAAAAAACTAAAATCAAAGAAAAAGTGGTTTTTACTAAATATGAACATTCTAATACGTTTAGATCAAGCCTCAAATATTTTCTTAAAAGATAGTGAAACGACATTACAATTCTAGCTAATAAATATGCTTAGCATAATTCAATTTTTTTATCTTCCTATCGAAGAATCTTATATTTGTCTGTTAAAATGTATAAGAAACGAATCACTATTGAGTTAAAACTCGGCATGTTTTATTTAAGTGCCTTTTTGCATTCTTAATATATATATTCTTTTAAGATTTATTTCCAACCTTCTTCAATAAGCCCCTAAGTAATTGCTATGTATTTAAATAAATAAATTTAAAGTAATTTACTTAAAACTCAGTTGATGATTTTTAATTTTTACAGCTTCTATTACACGACAAGTCTTTATCTTTTCTTGAATATACAAATAATTGTAGACAATGAAAATATATATTGGATACTATTAAAATGTAAATGTTATTAGGTAAAATAAAAATCATTTTTTCAAAATCAATATTTATACTTACCATTACAGACAAGAGGGTAAAGATCACAAAAGGTTGAATAAATACAATTTGATATAAATAACACGATACAGTGATAAGTTGTGGAAATTCTCTCTATATAACACATTCATCAACATAAAAGCAACATTATAACAACAACTATAAAAATTAATAATCTTTCATTGCGATAAATTTTGAATATTTGCCATTAAAAAGAACGATTTTGGTCCCTTTTCAACATTTCATTGATAGACTGAATGTACAACAAAATTGAGAAATACACAAATGACTTCGAAAAAGATATAATACAGGATACAAAAGCAATTAACTCTTATCATTACGATACACAGATCCAATGAATAAACAATGAATAAGCTTTAAGTGTTATCATACTTTTTGTTAACACACGCTGCATTTCACATCAAACGAAGCATCACTCAGTTGTACGAAATTGTTTTGTTATAGCAATTTACAATTAGATCGTTTTTAAGATAATAATTTGTTGTAGACAGTGCTGATTATATTGGTCATCTAGCTAAACGATAGATTTTTGAAGAAATAGTTATTAGCGAGAAATACCAGACCAATCTTATTTACTATTTTTAGCACCTGTCTAAATTTAAACCGAAATATTTGTACTAACTGCTATTAATATCACTGGATTGTACATGACCGTTTGTCATTTTGCGCATTTGATCGTACTAGTCTATTCAAATTGAGCTTCGGACTTCCAGTCACGCTATCTCCATCACCTTTGGCACAAGTTTTGGTTCTCATTATCATGAGATCTGTGCGAATGCTTGGTCTTCGAACATTAGGTGCGACAACGCCGCATGCGTCCGACAATCTTCTCTTTATAGACAAAGTGCACTTCTTACTTCTACTGCTCTGACTACTCGTCGGCGGTAAGGTACATGGACTACCAAATGCGGTGCTGACTCGTTTATGATGGTTTGGGGCCATTTCTAAGGGTAAATTCGCTACAACAAACAGTTCATAGAAGAGATCGTCAACGTGGAAGTTCTTTTTAGCGGAAGTTTCAATAAAAACACAGGAGGTGTCTTGAGTAGCACAGTATGAGACAGCTTCCTCCGCTTGCACAGTCCTTTATTAAAGAAAAATATATTTTAATTTCACATATTTAAAAATATATACAATATTTAAATTGTATCACTACTAGAAATTTTATATTTAAATATAAATGGTAAACTGTACGTAATTTATTAATAATTTTGAAAAACTTAAAGATATATATCATAGTAGTATATTCTTTCCCTTGTGATATAACCTTTTTTTTCTTTAAAGTTATTATGAGATAACCAATAATACTACTAGTTTAGAAAAAAACAGTTTCAAAGAAGCTTTTAATTTAGAGGCATATATGTGTAATTTAAATATTAAAACTAACTTTAGCTCTCTGTCACATTTGTTGCCAGCTATTGCCATAGGTACTCGGGGTGTCTGTTTTTTACCACGACTACTGCCACTTGCACTTGCTTTAGTGTCTAGGATCTGCTCCCGAAGGCGAATCACCTCTTCGAAAGACTCTCGGCAGTCCATTGCGAATACCAAGACAAATAAATCACCTGTTACAAGATAAAATGAACTTGTGTTTAAATGCTTCATAAAACTTGGCTTTTATTTATGTCAAACACATTCAAGCGTCAGCAAAGAACAAATAAGAAACATGATAACTTTTCGATAGAAAGAAAATTTTCATTAGATACGGTAGAAAAAATATGCAAAAGAGCAAATAAAGATAAAATAAATGGTTCACATCTATTTCACGCAATCCTAATGTTTAAATATTCTCATCATTCTAATTACACTTACCAGTGAGAAAAGACAACCTTCGCATAGCTGGAAAGGGGTGATTCCCAGAAGTATCTAGAAGATCCAGTTGGTAAACTTCTCCTCGTATTCGGTACAGCTTCCTATGAAAATCTTCTATGGTAGGTGTGTAACTATCTTCGAATTTTGTACCAAGGAATCTTGACACCAACGATGTCTTTCCTACTCGGGCCGATCTAGAAGATTGATTAGATTTATATGTCATAAACAAATTAATTTGTTTTCATCTTTAAGCAATACAAAATAGTATTAAATATAAACAAACGAATTTAAACTTGCATTTAATAAATATATCAGTAAAATTATTTGTATGTCGAATGCTTTATTCTTCAACTCGAATGACAACTATGACGGAAGCTATTCTCAGGAAGGCGCCGGTTGGATTCGTGTGATATATTTCTGTGTATATTAAGCAGTAATTATTTTTATTTAACCTTAAAATTTAAACAGCATTTTCTGATATATCAATCGTTATAAAAATATATGAAAGTTATTCTTAACTGCCAACCACAAACTATCGAAGTCAATGAATTTTGTCTTCAAATTAGGAACAAATTTTTAAAAATATCTAATTAAAATTGAGGGGAGGGAATTAAGTGAAGCAAACTATGTCTACAAGAGACTAACTTAGTTATGTCTTATGGACGGAATTTGATCTAGTTTTAAAGAAATAAGTTAAACTATTCTTTAATATTTAGCAATGTTTGTTTTCAAGTTATGTAATAATTAAGTTCAACGTTATAGTAAGGAACATTTCGTAGTTTATGATCTCTTATTTTTTGATTCAGTCATAAAATAATTTCTTCATCGATAAATATTTCTTTAAAAAGTTAAGGGTAAAATGCAAAAAATCGGAATAGATAGATATTACTAACATATTTAAGACTCTAATTTTGAAAAAAATAAAGTCCTACGCCGTACGCCAAAAAAATAATTAAGAAGCTCTATGAATGACACCACTCGGGAATCACCTGATAATTTCAATGACAGATCAAGATTATTGTAACTTATGATAGCTTGAATCCAAATAATAGCTCAGCAATAACAATGTTTCAAACAAAATTCAAATGATTGGTGAGTTTCGGTGAGACCTACGGTGGTGTCATATACTGTAAACTTAATAAGATCAAAACAGACTATTACGGTATATTTTATTTCGTCAATACAACAATTAACGACCTGTAAAATACCATCAATGCCCGTATTTATTCAATATACAATAAAAAAGAAATTCCCTTACTGAACTTGTCAATCTAACCGTAACAAATAAAAATATAACAAACAGATATTTCAATTTCAATAAAAGTCATTAAACTAAAATATAATAATTTTAACTGAAACCAACACGAAACATATCGTATTTCACTTATCACACAACTATTTAATTGCTTACTAAGTTAAATATATGTTGTGGTTAAAAGTACTGACCCGAGATCAGTTCTAACAAACTTTGCCAATGTAGAGCAAAATCATTAATCGATGTCAACCTGATGTCGTAAACAAAATAATTCTTTATTTTATTATGTATTAGACTCAAATTACAAATACTATTTTCATAAACATTTCAACATTCTTCCATTTACATATTTTACCTAAATAATTTTCATTAAAAATATTTAACAAATGATTTTCAAAGATAATTAATAGCCTACTTCAATGAGAAATATTAATTGAAAAGACTTATTATCTAAGTTACTAACTTAAATTGAAACATAATTAGTAATAACAAAAATAAATCGGTGTAAAATAACTTTTAAAACGACGAAGATCCCAAATTGAATCCTATTTTTATAATTAACCGATGACAAAAAAAAAAACAATCAACGGAGCAACTTTTTTGAATTCGCTTAAAAATATTTTTTACTTTAACACTCTGTATATGAAGTAAATGTTTGCAAAATAGAACACGATATTTAAGGCTTTTCACTGTTCAGTTTCACAAACGAAAAAACTGTTAACTTTGTAAGTAAATATATATTTTTATGAATATCTCTATTTTTTACAAAAATGTTCATATATATACATAGGTTACTAACTAGAACGGAACATATGACTATAGACAATTCCCAGTACTAGTATTGAAGGAAATTATACAATAGTTGAACGTAGACACACTCTTTAGTAGCTAACGTATTTATTTACGTTTTACCGTTTAACACATTAAATATGACGATTCTTTTGCTTTTTGAACTTCCATATCCTTTTTATCTAAATATTTATGTTGACCTTCGTGCATGTTTCGTTTGTCTGCTAACATTTATAAATTTCAAACTACATGAACATCCCTGTGGGAATAAAACTGGGCGTGTATTATTTTAATAAACTTTCTATATTCACAGCCTCTGTGTAAATGGAGGTGCATTGCCAAAAGTTGCCAAATTTATTACAGTCAACACAAAAACTAGTGAAGTGTTCATAATTTGGAAACAATGGTATAATATTTAATTGATGTATAATTTTTATATATGTTATCAAAAGAACTTACCCTAGCATGACTAATCTAAAGCAGTTTTTTGGTGGTGGTGCCGAATCTTCACAGCCTTGTGGAAGCGGTACACTTGGCCCTGGCGATTCTGATCCTGAATCTTCTGTGATTTCAGCTCCTGCGCCTCTGCGGCATAACCATGATGTCCCACACTTATCTTTTCCATCTTCTACAGGAGCTGCAAACTGGCAGCGTCGAGGTGACCTGGGTTTTCCAGCCGAAGATAACGAGGATTTTAATGGAGAAGATGGTGCCCGTACAGGACTAGATGAAGCTCTCACAGGTGAAGGAGATACTTTCACAGGGGATGCTTGAAGAGAAGGTCCTTTGTCAGCCCCGTTCAACATGTTTATGAATGTATAAAGATCACATAATTTTTCACTGAACTGTTACACTCATAGTAACATTGGTCTGTGGAACATGTTTTCATGAATATTATTATTCACAAAAATAACACTGAAAACGGTTAAGATTATAAATGTTGCTTTAAATATAAAGAGAATTTCCAAAGTTCTATTATCAATTTAAATATATTTTTGACGGTAGTAAAATATTAAAAGTTCAAAAAAGTTTTATTATAAATTGCTTTAAAAACCACTACAAATTTATAAAAGATAACTTTTCACTTTTGAATCTACATTACAGAAATTAAAATTCAAAAATATTTTACTCAGTGAAAGGAAGTTGCCTTAATATGTGATATAATATGGCCAATCATTAATTTCCGTAGTTACAAAGTATTCACTGGAATAAAAGTATAAAAGGTGGCAATGCAAATACGAAACACTTTTGCTCTAGTTCATAGAACGGTTTGGTGTGTCAAAAATTCTTAGTAAAATTGTGAATGTTTTAACCATAAATTAATACGAGGATTAAATCGTGGATCGTGCAACATTATTCTTAATATTCTCTATAAATCTCACGTGGTACTACAAATTGTAGAATGGCTAGGTCATAGAACCAAATAGGTACACGTAATTTTAAATCTTATTCTTTCATATCTTTGAAGTTTATTTTAATTGTACGCATATACGGACTTCACAAAAATGTTTCTGTGTATTTGTTGGTTGAAACTCATATCAACATTATGCTTATAAATAAAAACTAACATTGACCTATAAGTATTATCACCCCTAAACAGTTTTATCGCTGGATTTATAATAATCCTATTTCTATGGGTAGTTAGTAGAAATTGATAAATTTACTGATAAACCAATTGTGATAATAACTGTCTCATAT
>DVQP01002388.1:0-12709 GCA_018231745.1 Danaus eresimus
TCGCCAAACACATGGTGCTGGACGACGGTCAGTCAGTCAGTCAGTCAGTCAGTCACACCATCACCATACAGTGACCGACAAGTGTTATTTCAATAGTAGGAATACAAATATAAAATCCTGTGAAGAACGGTACCGATGTACTAGATATAATAACATATTTGGTAGGTGTGAGTCTTTAGGGTTTGATATCGGCCGGGTAGTGATGGCCGCGCTTAGTAATTGGTACTGTTAAGTTATTGAATGGCAGAAAGATTTATTTTAATAAAGTTAGTGACACTGATTGTGGACTATGAAACATCACATCTTTATATATTCTTTACTGTTTTTGTGTAACATGAAATTGGATAAAAGGGGGGGTCATTGTATAAAAAGTAAGATATGTATGTACATATACAGAACACATATTCCCTCCCAAGAATACAGAACATCGTACATTATTTGACTCAAGTAACAAAGATCAGACGACGTATTATATCTTTCAGCTGAAAAGTTATCCGAGTGGAGCGCCCGGTCGGACGACAGCCCCCGGCCGGACTTCTCCCTGTCCTACTACGACGACACGCTGGTCCGGCTACAGGAGATGGTGGACGCCGCGCTCGAGCACGTCGAGTGAGTGTGAACGGCGGGCTTGGGGACATGTAGCGCTCGCATACAGTGGACAACTAGTCGGCGCGGACAGTTGCTGTATGTGATGTCTGTTTTAGCGGTGTCTGTGGGTCCCGCGTGGTGTGGTTGTCTGCGGGGGCGCGAGTGTCGTGCTCGCTGCTGCTGCTGGCCGCAGCCGTGCTGAGACACGCGGCCGCCGCCCGGACCGATCTCGCGCACATGTACATAGAGCTGTTCAGGTATGGCCACTCACTACTGCCCGTACTCCTCACGATCGGCTTGGTTCAATAATCTCCCCTGACCTTCGACCCTGTCACACTGACTTGATCGTTGCTCCTCCTAGCCAACCTTATCATACAAGTACGTGATTGTTATCCAATGACCTCTAGGCCCCATCGGTCGTTACCTCTTCCAGCTTCATGTCCGGTTCATATCTGTTGGTTACTTCGGTTCTTTGGTACTTCTTCGGTTACTTCAATTCTGATCCGAGCACGAACTGAAACTCCTAACGTTACCCTTTCGTCTAACTGAGGAAAGACCGAATTTTCTCATAGATCCTGATAGCTTCCTCGTTCCTCATCTCTGTGTGATCGTTGGCACTACTTGTAATAAAACAAAAACAAATTATTCAATATATTACAAAGAGATGTTCGGTGTTTGAAGGGAGAACAAGTACGCGGAGTGGTGGATGCAGACGACCCTCAAACTGCTGCCTCAGGAAGTGGCGGCCTTCGCCCTCGAGGAGACCGACACGCTGCCCGACCACTGTCTTAAGGACTTTGACATTCTGCCCGAACTAAACGTCTACGGTAAAACATCTACACACAGACACACACAATGTTAACTATCTACTAAGGGCATTCCTCACGGCCGACACTACATTTGTACCGAACGTCTTATTGAAACTAAAATTATAATTTTTTCCATTTTTGTAATCTATTGCACAAATTCAAATGACTGACGTCAGTCTGCCGCTACAGAGGACTATCGTTAGTATAGTCGGGGAGTTGTATCGACGTGTCGTTCCGATGCCCCGACAGGTTGGTGTAACGGGCGCACGGTGACGCGCCTGTCGTGCTGGGTGTTGACGGCCACCCTGGGCGGGTCGGGGGCGGGTGGCGCGCGCGGCTGGAGCCTGGCGTCCCCCCGCACGGCGCGCGCCCTTCAGCGCCTGGTGCCGGCCGCGGTGACTCCGCCCCTGGTGCGGCGCCACCTCACCCAGCTGCGGGAGCGCGCGGGCGAGCTGTCCGGCGCGCGCGTGTCCATCCGCTGGCTGCGGGGCGAGGTCCGCTGCGTGCTGGAGCTGGAGGAGCGCGAGTTGGAGCTGACGGTCCGCTTCGCCCCGTCCCACCCCTTGGCCTTGCCCTACGTGTCCACTCCGCCCAACTCTCCCGCGCCGGACACGCACTGGATCGTCCTGTACTTGGCATACCAGGTGACACTCATCCGACTTTTATTACGAAAAGCTTGTCTCTTGTTCCTGTCATATATATCTCGCCTTATCCAAAGACATAAAGTTATCTACATTTGGGAGAATTCATGGTCTGTCATTCTTATTATTTAAATGTTCTACTTGGGAAGATCTTATAAAATTTCTTTTGAGACGTGTGTTTAACGTTGCATAATTATTGATAGCAGCATCTTAAGCTATCTCTAACCCCTCCCTATACCTTCCTGCAGAACGGTACCTTACTGAACGCCCTGAAGATGTGGATCTCAGCGGTGACGGCGCGCGTGGAGTCGTCTCCCCAGTGCTACATCTGTTACTGCCGCATGCACCCCGCGAGCGGCCGCCTGCCCACGGTGCCGTGCCATCAGTGCCGGAACAAGTTCCACTCGCCCTGTCTCGTGAGTCCACACAGCCACACAACCTACCGACGTATTGCAGGAAGACGTCCGAGACGAAACTTTGTTACAATATAATTTTGATGTGATCTCAACCTGTTACGGCGGAGATTTTCTCGGTTCAAAACGCTCTTTACTGAATGTAGCCCTGTTCTTCGTCACACAATTTCCTCGTCTCCCAAAAGCGTGTCATCAGTCTTCGAGTCCTCGTTCTGTTCACCTTTCCCATGTGCGTGTTTCCGCCACCAGTTGTCTCTATGTCGCCACCAATCGACTTGATTTGATCAGCAGTCTCAACCCATCATTTCCTAATGTACGTCTTTCGTGTTATTCCTCTCTCTGTCTTTCGTGTTATCGTTGTTTGTCCGAAGACTCCGAAGAACTCTGTATTTCTTATTCTCATTTCTCTGACTCTAGCTTAGGGCCTATAAATGTTGTTTTAAGGGTTGTCACTTGATAACTTCCACCCTGACTGTATATTTTGCCATCAATACACATTGACATGACTTTTATCATTATCTCATTTACAAATGAACCCTGCCTAGGAACAGGTCAGGCTGGTTATTAAATTTCTTATCTGTGAATGTAATGTTTCAGAGAAAATGGTTCAGCACAAGCAACAAGTCCAACTGCCCCCTCTGCCGCTCCAAGTTCTAATTCAGGTGCCGATAAGGTCCCAGGAGTTGCAGCATGAGTGAATGTTAAAGTGTATAGATGACTTCATTGAAATATTAATTAATTTCTACATATAAAATTATCAGTTTTAAAAATATGAGATATATAAGAGTATTTAGTTACCCTTTTAAATGTGTATTTTTATTTCATGTTCATTAATGTATGATGTAAGGCCATAGACAATATTTAAAGCTATATCTCAATGTAAATATAATAATCTGAAATATCTAAATGTTCCTCCGTCATGGGTGTTGTGTATAAAAGTTGTTTGTCATGTTTCTAAAAATGCTGAGCCTTTGAAATAAATTAAAAAAAATCATATTTATTTTATTTCTTTTATTTTTCTGCATGTTTCTTTGAGACAAATGTTTTATTAGATAAGGTTTATCAGACTAGAATATTTTACCTAATTCTAAGTGGCTTACTTTCTAGCTTAGAATAAATTTATATAAATAAATATTTTTCTCTTGTGACTAGATTGAAAACTTAAGTTGTCCTTGGGATATGCTACATAAAGTATCTTTGGAAGTATTAAAAGAGAGCAAAGAATTGGCTCTTAATAAAATGTGCTAGTATTTTTTCTTAATCAATTATCACTGCGTTAATGGTGAGGCTGCAGCTGTTGGCTTATCCAGTCAATATCTTCATAAAACCGAGGATCACTAACCCTCAGAGCCGCTCGTTTATAGAAAAAGTAATACCACGGGGACACTGGAAATTTAATAATAGAAATCAATTTGTTAATAGCTTCTCAAATTGTATTAATAAAAAATGTTTGTATAAATGAAATGAATTACTGAATGGTCAATATTATATACTTACAACATCTCTGGAATGTAAATAGCACGATGAGGAATGGAGTTGACACAGATTCTGGGTCAGACCACTTCTGCATTAACCATGCTGTGTGGAGCAAAACACTAGCAGCCAGATACGACACGATCACAGAACCGGCAGCGCGGAACTTGCGAATCAACACTTCTACTAAGCCAGCCTGCAATTTGTAATATACAATAAATAATCGTTGGTTTTATAAACATATGTATTTTATTGAACTTACTTGAAACAAATAAGTCGAGAAGAAAGACATCAACATCATTGTAATTGACAAGATTAAAAATAAGTCTTGAAATCTAAAATTAAAGAATGAGTTTAATAATAAATAAGCATCAAGTACTTAATGTTAAGTATTTTACTTACATAAATAACACCAATAAACCATCGCGAGTTTTTGGAAATAAACTAACGCAATTAAATATAAGATCGCAAAACATAAACACTAGTTGACTTGTTAAGCAGAACGTATATCTTGATGTTGATAGTTTCATTATAGATATTTTAAATCACAGTATACGTGTTATAAAATCGGCAAATTCGTTGATTTAAATTTGGCTTAATTGAGTTTTCCATTTAGTAGCAAGTTAATATTTATTATAGTAGGTACCAAAACACAAAATTAGTTTTACCACAATTGACATATGAGACTAAATTATTTATGACTAAGGTTTAATGTAAAGAATCGATATTTTTACAAAATCAAAGCCATTCCTCTATAATTATAACTATAATATATCAATAACTATAAATAATATAAAAAGAATTTATGGGGTGGTATTAAAATGAAATTTTATTCCATAGTTCTACATTTAATATTGTAAGTTAACTCGAGTATGTAAATTAATTGAATTATGGTTCACATATATATATTTAATAAAAAAATTATTTTATAAAAATTTTCAAAACACCATTACATTTTTTGTTTTATTTTCAAACAAAACATTATCATATCAGGTGTACCAACCTTACTGCTAGAAATAACCTTAAAATCTGATATAGTAAAACTCTTAATTCTTTGTTTTTTATAAATTTCATTCAGTCATTGTAGATAACAATTTCAGGGATATGATGGATACAATTTTATTGATAAACTTTGAAAAATTTGTTGAAAATAATTTGACATATTTTTTCGCGGTATAAAAATAGGCCTCGAAATTATCAGATAAATTAGTTGACGTCTACATATTTTCGTGCAATAAACATCAAAGATGTTCTTTTTGTAATTGTTTGTTTATAATTAGAAGTTTTCGTGTAAGTGTTTAATTTGCTCTATTTTTGTTATCTCAAGGGAAAATTTATCTATAATAGAAGAACTTCCGCTACGACAGGAAAAGGAAGTCTGAGATCGGTGATCGCAATTGCATCAAAACGCTTAGATTTCAACATCCTTATCCTGTTTGCATGTTTTCATAACAAAAAGTTGAAATAAGTTAGAAAGTTCGAAATTGTCATTAAATTACAATATGAATAAAAAGAGTTATTGTTGTTCTCATACTAATAAATTAATTCTAAGTATACTTGTATGTAAATGTATATTGTTGTATGAATTAAATGGTAAAGAGAATATTATTTTAATCTTTTTAAAATTCAAATTACACTTCAAACTATTATTATCGACGTTTCGAAATAGCTTGATAAAATAACTATGATAATCTCAGGTGATTCAAGATGACTTCAGATCTCTGTGAAGACGATGTAGTCGTTCGGTTATCTTCACCTCATATCATATCAGTAAGTGTTTAATTAAGACGTCTAATAAAATTTTAAGACTTCAGTATTAACTTGAATCCTTCATCAGACCGTGTCAAAAAAGCTGCTTATGTTATAATGGATATAAAGAGGTAGAATAAATTATTTCCCAAATACTTTTTATATTGAGATAATGAAGGCATTATGAACTATTTTATTACAGTCAGAGACTATTGTACCAGCTGCCAGCAATGTTGGCGGTGGACGAATACAGACTGGAGGAGTGGAGCTGGGTCGCAGACTACTCTTGGCAGCCAGGGCAGGAGATACCGCTACTGTACTTGACCTCATGGCCAAAGGTGCACCGTTTACCACTGACTGGGTGAGGATATTTGAACACATAAAATTGTGTTACATATAAAAGAAATAAAGATGTGTTTTAAGATTCAAATTATCTAAATCTTGTGTGTTTTAAAGCTTTCTGTGGTATGTGAAACCTTTGGCTCAATGTCTATTTATTATATTTCTCTCTTTTTTTATACATTTAATCTACATACATTAATATAAAACATATTTATCTATATGCCCACAGCTGGGTACATCGCCGCTGCACCTGGCTGCTGCAAACAACCATGTGGAGACGTGTGGTGTGTTACTGAGGGCAGGTGTGTCTCGGGATGCTCGGACTAAAGTTGAACGAACACCGCTGCATCTGGCGGCACATGCTGGCCATGCTGCTGTAGTTGCACTGCTGCTCGATCACGGAGCTATGGTGGACTGTCGGTTGGTGAATTACATGTTCATACTGAGATTCAGATAGATTCAGAATTGGTAATAGAATAGTCGGCAATGCATCTAGCGGTGGCTGTGGTTACTAAGGCAATTTACAAACTAAGAAATGAAAATCAACTTTGCTCATTATAATGTTATTATTATACTTTTATATTTTTTAAGTTATTCCTTAACCGGTCTTGTTTGATGCGACTGAAGAGAGTTTGTCGCTAATATCAATGTTTTGTATCCAATAATATTTACAGTCACACATCTATCAGGTTCATACTAGCATTAACAATATAAAAATGTATTAGTGCAAGCTTAGTCACAGTAACGTGATACAATAGACAAGTGGTCGGCATATTTTAGTTTGACTTGATGGCTTTGACAGCGTCACCGCGAGGGAAGTCTTGTGTGCGGTTAGGGACTAAGTCTATGGTAACAATGTGTGCTTATAATGAGATGTAAGACTTTCGCGAGTATTCATTTAAATGAAACTAATATTGTTTGGACTCTTATATGCGTATTTTATTATTTTTAAACTAAACACACTTGCGATTTTTCGGTTACTTTTTAGCAACCGTGATCACGGGCGGACGAGACGCTCTCGTAAAAATAATAAAAAACAGGTAGTATAATTCGAAAACTATTCGTTTCATTTAAACGTCTTTTTATATTAGAGTGTACTAGTTGTGTCGCTCGTTATTTCCAGCGACATGCTCCACATGACTCCGCTGCACTGGGCGAGTGCTCGAGGTCACGTGGCCGTGGTGCGCGAGCTAGTGTGTCGCGGCGCGGACTTGCTCGCTCGCTGCAAGTTCAGGAAGACGCCGCGCTGCCTCGCCGTCCGCGCTGGGGCCAGTGACGTCATGGCTGTCCTCGACCAAGCTGCCAAGGAACACGGTCTGTAGGCTGGTTACACCGCGCTGAAGACATTTTAGTGCGATCATTGAGTTCAACACATGTTAATAGCTAGTAGACAGTCGGTCGGGCTGGTCAATACCAAAGAGTGTTAAGAGTCTAAGCTGATGGATACTTATTAACAAGCTTCCGTTTACAGACCGACCCACGGTGACGGAGGAAACGCCGAAGGTTCAACATTTTGAAACAATCCAAAGTGAGTATATCTGCGGCCCAGAATGTGTTACACTTACTTTATAGAGACAAGTTTACGATAGAAATTATTTTAAAAGCTAATAAATTTAAGATTTTCGCGAGTCATTTAAATAAAACTAAAATTTATCGAATTTACTTTAAAAACTACATAACCCTGATCTAAGTCACATCTCAGAAAAATAACCGAAAAGTCATTTATTAATTCTCACGTTCCAGGATTACAGGAGATCAGACAGCAGGCCAAAGCCAAGGCTCCCGAAAAGACTATCGTAATAGAATCTAAGACTGAGGTATGAGCTTCATGTAATGCATCGGAGAAATAAATAACAAGGACTTCTTACATTCATTAACTGTGACCTCAGCGTCACACTGTACGTGTAGTCTGGCATCCATGTAATATTATGCACATCTAGCCGGCGTCGGGTCTGTCCGGGGCGGCGTTACTCCGCGCACACGGCATCACTCTCCTGCCCCGGGACCGCGGCTCCACTGTACTCAGTGCTCTGAGAAGCGGACGGACCGTCGTACTATCCGGTATAATGGATACTTTTCATAACAATATCACAAGAATTACACCTTGAACTTCCACAACGTCGACTACTTATGAGAGAATAAAGCGGAAAGCGAATAATCATTATTGGTTTTTTCATAATAATCGACTTTAGCAGTGATGAATGACTGATAGATGCCGGGAAGCTGATGTTGAAGGAGAGCACCAACGCCCCGGTGGTGGTGGCCGCCACCAGCGCCTCGGTGGACTCCAGCAACAACAACAACAACACAGCCAGCAACAGCCAGTCCAGCTTGCCCACTACTAACATAGTGACCAGTTCGAACATCACCGACGCTAAAGGAGTCATGGTCCGGACGAGGACTCTCAACACCATCAAGGGCGTCAAAGGCTTGCAAATGCTCTCCGTCAACAGATCCGACCACACTGTTAAGAAGGTCATCAGTTCACATGACTTGCAGGTACACTTAGATTCAACTTTGAACCGTTGGTTGGACTCGTTTCATTTGTGTTTGAATTAACAGAATTTAGAGACAATGAAGTTTTAGCGTTAAACATCACATTATATTTCAGAAAGTAAAATTACTCGGCGTGAAAGAGAACAAGTCCCCCCGTCGGCCAGCACTCAAGATCCTTCTCAACAAAGCCAACCTCACACGGCTACTGGCCAACACCACTACCGCTAATACCACCAACAACACACAGATATCTATCGAGGTTAACTAGCATATATTCATATAATAAAACTATGTAGATAACTCAACTGAGAACTAAGAAAACTAATAAATCCTTGGCAGTAGATGGTAAATAAAAAGACCAATTGACAGACATTCAAATCTCGTCTTTCCGTGATCACGGTTGCTGCGAAGTAACCGAAACGCGTAGTACAACGGCATAATATTACTTTTATTTGACTTTTGTATCAGAACATCTCTTTTCTTTTTTCACCCTGAGTCTATGGTCAGTGACCTTTACTGTTCATATGTTTGTAGCCGTCCGGCGAGTTGAGCGAGTCGCCAGTTCAAAGTGACGCCGTGATGGAGGACGCGTCGGAGGCGTCTCTGAGGGTTCAACTGCAACAAGCACACGCCGCCCTCGCCAGCCTGGCCGCGGAGTTACGTCACTGCAAGGCTAAACTAGCCAAATACGAACACACGCACTGATGACGAACACAAACACTCCGCTGGAGGTGGACCTTGATGAGGACAGAGAACAACGACTCAACTTGTGAGGTGTGAGTGAAGTGAGCTCCGCGTTCAGAGGACAGAGCCGCAGACTGTGGACGGGATAATGTTATGTCAATACGTCACAGGAGACTTGGATACGCTCATCTAGAGACGAGCTGATCATGGGATCCTATTCAAGTTATAAACTACAGAGAAACTCATCACTATCACGGACATAACACAACACAACAGAAATTATACATTTTGTACAAAAGGTGGAATTTATTGATAGTCTCTAATGCTGCAGTATACAGTATGAAAGAATTAGTTGAATGTGAACAATTGTTAAGTTGTTTAAATGAACCGTATTGTGTTGCTTTGCTCAAGTGACATTGCGATCACACTACATACGGAGCGTTGTATAGGATTTGGATTACTGAAACTTTATGTATTACAGTAGAGACGTGGGTTGTTGAATGAGAAAACGGGAAACGTCCGTGTGTAGTGTTGCGCTGACAACTCAGACTAAGTATGCTGAAGACTAAAAGCGAAAGCGTCTAGATAAAGAGCAATGAATGAGCGGCTGTAAACTTGTATTAACATACTAACCATCTAGAAATAACTGCCTTACTCCAAATAACACAAATTATGTTATAAATTTGTAAAGGATTGTTGAATCATAGAACATAGTGCGCCTTGTTTCATTATTGAATTCACGCTCACACACACCCGTCACTCATACTATCACATTGACTTCAGTAAGCATTAACCCTGTGATTCAGCATGAGATGTCGTCAGGCCTTTATAATTTGTTTTGAACATGTACAAATATTGTAAAAAGAATGAGAAAACCTGAACTCATTTGAAAATTATTTTAATATTAAAGAGTTTATTATTATTTAGCTAATACTTGTAGCGTTATAAATGTAAATAATGATTAAACAGACATTTTATAAGATTGTTCACGAAAAAAACACATTACTTATTGTGACCTCCTTGACCAGAACATAGCACAAGTATGTTATTTTTTAACTATTCGGTTGTTTTTAATGTTAATCATTTTAATAAAGTTTAAGCAAAGCTCTCTGTATGTTTAATGTATACTCGTTGAAATGGTAACAGGAGACATGAAAATAATGTTATAAGATATAAGGAATTGATACTAGGGTTTATTTTCCAAATTATATGCCATTGTGTAGACTTCTAAGGATGTATATTTTTAATATAAAATGTTCATTAGCGTTTATAAAACAAATACATTTTTTCTTACATTCATATATGTGCATTATTTTTGACAACAATTAATAGAACTGTACAGTAGTCGGTGGCCTCACACAGTCTGTCAATCTACACACAGAGTATTTCCAGTCTCCATACAAACTTGCCACTTTCCAGTCCAAGCGGAGGTTTAAGTGTGAAACATTAAAATATACTAATGTATTGTAACGAGTGAAACGTGGCAAGAGCACGCCTGTGTTCGATGCGAGGATGATTGTGTCGGTAGTGACGTCACTCGCGGGCCCGGGCGCTCAGCACGTCTCTGAACTGTGACAATATGGCGGCCTCCCTCCTGGAGCGCTCCTCCTTGCTGAAGGCGGCCAACGCGCGCTTCTCGTCCGCGCTGTAGATCTGGTTCTCCTTACGGATACGAACGGCTTCCATACGGCGATGTCTGCAAATAGAACACGACATACCGACATATATAATGTATGAAAACTAAATATTACAGAATAGTTGTTCATTAATAAATGTTGCCCGTCCATCCGTTAGCTTCTTAGTAGTTGGCGAATTAATAGACAGACACATTATGAGGCAGCATTATTATGACTGTACAGTATGTAGATGCTCGCTGAACCCTCACCTGCTGCCGCTCATGACGTATCCCACGGCTTCGTAAGAGGCGATCTCGTCGGAGGTGAGTCCTATCTCTCCTCTCCGCGGGATCCGTTTCCCCTCCGCGACATAGGCGGCCATGGCCGCACCTTCTCCAGGAAGCAGAGCTCGTCCGAAGTCTTTGTGTCCCAGCGCTGGGCCCACTCGAGGTAGCGGACCGAATGCTTCTGTAGCTAACTCATCTGTCTTCGATGATTTGTTTGCTACTTCATCCTCTTCTGTAAATAACATTTTGTGTAATTGTTATTAAAACTTGCACCTCTTGTGCATGTCACATTCCAGAACAAATTTATTTATATAATTTATAAAACCTGGGAAGAGCAACTACTTTAAGACCTTAAAAATTTACTTTACAAATATTGAAGTTATTAATGAAATAAAAATATCACATAAATTGGCTTGTACACAAATGAATATTTATTTGACTGGCAATTTATATAGTTACTAGGACAGGGATTTAAAATAATAATTAATTAGATTTTGTTGGTAGCATTACTTGTGACAATCTATACACTGAAGCTTGTTTAGTGTTTGTACAACAACTACATTAGATGCAAGAAATTCATACATTGACTTAACATGTCATTTATAAGTCCTATAAGACAACTATAACACTTACTTCCTTTCTCCACCCACACCTCCTCCTCACTACTGGAACTGTCGCTGCTGGAACTCTTGGATTTCTTCTTTGCTTTCTTACGAGCCTTTTTTGCCTTTTTGAGTTTCTTCTTCAACTTCTTTAACTTCTGTTTCGTGTCTTTTTCTTTTGACTTCTTACTCTTCTTCTTCTCTTTGCCATTTTGAGATGGCAAATCTGGAGGTTCCTCCTCTGAACTAAAAAGTAACTTATTAATATAAAGCTAAAAAACATGAATAGCTACTAAAGTTTATTGACATACTCATCTCTTATGGGTGACTTTCCCCATACCGATGAAACCCCAATTTCTCCAATCCTTTCTCTCTGTTCTCTCCGAGCATCAAGGAACTCTTCCTCCTGAGGCTTGAAGCGATTACGAGGTGCAAGGCTCCCTCCACCGAGCCCTACAAAAGAAATTAGTCATACAGATTATTATATATATATATATAAAGTCAAAACACAAAAGTAATTGAAATTTAATGTCTTATATAAAATTATAAGCGATTTTAGGTTTGTTTTTGAATTACTTGCAACAAATATGCATCTTATAAAAATCTGTATTTGTATTTAAATTTTTATCATTAAAAGTACTTAGTTTAAACTTGTTTATAACTACAAACTTATGAGAGGTCACTGAACTGAGCTCAGATTACATACTTTAATATATTTTAAGTATTTTTAAGCATCATACCTCCTCCCAATCCCCCTCCACTAAACTCTCTGTATGAACTACGACCTCTGTCTCGATGTATATTTCTGGTACTGCTTGTGTGTCCACTACGATCATCTCGACTCTTATGTTTATCTTTTAGTCGATCTCTGCTCCTACTTCTCTCGCTGCTGCCTCTACGTTTATCTCTACTGTTATGTCTATATCTATCCCTGCTGTCCCGTCTATCTCTGCTATCTCGTCTATCTCTACTAACTTGTCTATCTTTGCTATCTCGTCTTTCTCTGCTA
>DVQP01002389.1:0-12709 GCA_018231745.1 Danaus eresimus
ATTCATAGAAAACCAATTATCTGAACATGAAGATATAAAGACAAAGGTAAAAAGATAAAAAGACCGTAAGAGACTGTCACCATCCTCCGTGGTGAATCAAGACATTTCAAACATCTAGAACGTAAGTGAAGACGTTTTAGCTCCAAAAATATGAAGTTCCGACCTGGTAATAGATCCCAAAAATCTTGGATTAAGTATTTTCTCGCTTTGATCCCCAAGTTTCGCTTAAATACTCGAGGCCAGTAGTTCCTATCAAGGTTGCCCTCTAGCGCAACATTACATCTATAAAAGTCAAATCAATCGTTTGCCTTTAAATTCAAAGCCTTGAGTATTGAAAAACTCTGTCAACGTACCGGTTTTGGCAAAAAAATAAAATAGTGTTTTTACACTATAATTTACTGAGCCCATAGTGATTAATTATTTTAAATATTTTTGTTATAATATATAACTTATAATCCTGGGTTACTAGAAATTATTAATCATTGTCACTATGATAATTTTCTATAAGTTGAAAACAGATGTAACAGTTTATAACTTGTATACCGATATTTATTGATTTATGCAATGGTAACCCTATGTAAATGACGTTACTCGTTTTAAATTTCGAAATTCGTTCAGTGTTTTCTGTTATTCTAAAAGTTCGTTGCAAAGTGAAAAGTGTAAAATTATAAAAAGAAAATTAATGAAGTGTTCAAAGGATAATTATACCTTAAGTATTTAATAATACTAACATGGTTGTGTCAATAACATGTTTACATAAATTAAATACTAATCCACTTAGCAATTTGCGTGCTATATTATGTTTTCCAAAAGTTATCCTCCTTGAAAACAACAAGAATGTACATATTGTGGATATATGTGAAAGTAATGATTCAGATAAAAATTTTGTTTTATTGTTTGAGTATGATATTTCTGAATTTATTGTGAGAGATAAATTTATATGGTGTCTATTAAGCTCTGGTGAAATATTGATCATCAATATTGATAAAGGGTATAAAATTAAAATAATATATAACAGCCAAGCTCATTACAATATAGTACGTTTAAGAAAACAAGGTCCTGACTTAATATTAATAAGTGAGAGTGGTGAATGTCTCAATGTCATAATAAACAATGAAGATTTAGAAAAGAACATTCAAGAGCTTAATGTATCCTTAACAAAATATTTACCTAAAATTCAAGATCATCAAGAGCCTCTACATATAAAGTCAGGTGAATTAATATTTAAATGTCCTCACACTGGCTTAATGGATGTCATAAAATCAAATGTGGATTTAGACTTCATTAGGTATTGGGATGATATGATTGTATTAAGCCATTCAAATAAAATGTGGGTGATGAATAAAAGTTTTGAATTGGTATTTCAATTTGATAAAAATAGTTCTAATTATCACCCTATGTCGGCTAATAAGGGAATATTCTACTACTTAAAATGGATAAATGGAGAGGTAATGTTTGTTTGTTATAAGATTAATAAATATTTGTTTAAACACAGCTAAGTAATTAACTTTAAGTATATATGTGCCTTAAGGGAGAAAGTAATAGTCTAGTTAAAAGTAAAAGTCCTCAATCACATGTGGATACATACTTCACTTTTATATTGACTAAAAACAAAATGTAATTTTTTCAGGTGGAAATTTATAGTGCTTCTTTGGAGTGTCATGAAAAGCAACAAGATGAAGAGACCATTGGCATTAAATCAAAAACATCCAATGATTTATTGAAACTTCAACTAACAAACTTCATTGATGAAATAATTACAAATACCTCTAAGCCTGCCGATGTACTGCCACAACTACATCAGATGTTTCAAAACATAGATGATAACAGGTTTCTTGTGAGTGTGGCCAAAAAGCTCTGTAATCATAACTTGTTATATAAACCAATATTGTATCCTCTACAGAAACAAATTTACCTCACAGAAGACAAATCTCTAATCAACTTAATATGTGATGTTGTTATAAAGAGTGATCTTCTTGAATACATTTGTTTTAGAGGTGGCAGTAGCTATGATAATGTCAATATATTTGAAATGAATTTTATACAATTGTGCAAAACATTTATTTCCAAATCGGATTTAGATTTAGCATCTATATGTTGGTTAAAATATTCAGAGATGAGATTAACATTGGTTGCGGATGATGTTATTGAAATACTAAATTCTATACCTTATAATATAAAAATTGGAGCTCTTGTAATATGGTTTCGGAATTTTGTACCACCCCTTTTAGAACAGAATGTTTTTTATGTTGACTTGTTTGTTAAGTGGACTACTGATAGAATTTTTCTCTTGGAGCAGTCGTCTTACTGGCCAAAGATTGGTTTAAAATTTCTTTCTTCAATAATTGAAGTACTTGAGACATCTATCAGAACTGTTTATATAAGATCTATCTCTATCGATGATTTGGATAAACTCCAAGATCATATAATTTACATATCAGAACTCAAAGAAAAATACAAAATCAACATGCTACTCAGTGAGTTCAGCTCTCAGAGTCCTTCGGAAATTGCTCTTATAATGTTGCGTCGCTGTTATACAGAAGACTTGGAAACGTTTGTTTCTGAGAGTTTGCCGAAATATGTGTCACGACATTTACTAGAAATGGATGAGACTTTGAGATCGTTTATAGACAGTGAAGCGGCCAGCAGCGGCGGTAGCATCGACGGACCGCGTCTTAAGATCTTGCTGAGTGCGTTTAGAACACCATGCAACAAATTGGATTGTTTGCTAAATGTACTTAAAATATTAGACGTACCATGGGACACCACAGTACTTACTATAGCTACTGAAGCAGCTTCCTTAGTGAACAAAGATTTTACTATCACCGAATCAGATCGCCTGATTGCACAAGAGATACACAAGGAATTGAACTATGCTAAAATTAAAGTTATTTTAAAAAAATACAATTTTCCCCTCACGTGTACCGATTACAGGCTTGTATTACATAAGGTCATAAGTTCTCCAACTGTTGATTTGGATGACCTAGAAATATTCACAAATATACTAACGATATATACTGATTATGCGTGTATTTTGTACATAGACAGATGTCTTCAAGATTGTGAAACGAAAAAAGCATTGATTTATTTCAAGAATATCAATAACCGTAATAAGAAAATGATCGTAAAGGCTATATTGTCAAAATTTGAACAAATAATTACCAGTGGAAAAGTGAATCAAATTTTGGAAAGAAATTACATAGATTTTCTAAAAGGGACACAACTGGTAAATAACATACAAAACAATTCCATTGAGAATTTATACCATCTCAAAAATTCGCATAACATCAAGTTGAATTTAAATGAAATTAATAGTAACAGTTTTAAGGAGAGCACATTACAAAGTTTAAAAGATAAAGAAGAAATATCATCCAGTTTAGGGCGCGGAAGGTGCATTTCCCAACTTATTAGTAAAGATTTATCAATAAAATCCCAATTAATCTGTCTGTTACGAGGAATATCTTCCAGTCGAACCATACGGATGCATGTTGAATCTTTAATATTATCTGATGGAAGTAAAACATCCGACCTCATTAAATATAAAGATGGACAAAACAGTAATATTTTATTGGAATCATACAATATTCTGTCGGAGGTGTCCATTAGCTGTAATGAAGAGGATATTCACGAAGTACTAAAAAGTCTTTCTACGTTGAATGCCTTGATAAATGCTAGTACAATCCTGAAGAACCTCTCGGTTGCATGGAAGTTTCAATACATATTTTTACCGATGGCCACCATTCACGCCCTTAATGATTTGATCGACATCTATTCTAATTCGTCGCAAATGATTTCAGTTGAAAATTTTTTGCATATTGCCTCTAAAGGAGAGTTTATAATATTTAGAATAATTGCAAATATGATTCAAAAATCACTGGGAACCCAAACGGCGTTGTGTGATAAAATTGTTAAAGCGAGGGATAAGGTTACAAAACGAATGTTAGCCAAAATCGTTTCTCTACCAGACCTGGATCAAGTATTAATCACTTCCTTTTTGCTTACCCTTAGAAATACAGCATTTGAAGACAAAATGTGGATTCTGGAACTGCTTAAGGGCCAATCAGATTCTCTTTCACCATCTGCAATGCACTATCTTTCTTCTCCGTCTATACGTCGTATTTTTGCTATTGATGATATTTTACCTGGGAATAATATGTCTTATCCCCCACAATACATCCTCAAATCCAAGTTTGACATCAATTTATCTGAAGTAGCTCTCCCAGAAAACGAAGAAACATGGGACGTGCAAGTCTTACTTTTCTATATTTTGCGAAGATATCCCAATATTAATTTCAGTCGTCTCGTAGAGTTATGTCAAACTTTAAATATAAATCCAAATGAGGGACTCTCTTTATTATTGATATCTGTATTGTCAACTTGGGATCTCAAGTACAAAATATATGAAAACGAATTAGGCTATCGTCAAATACTCACTGAGCATGATCAAACGCAATTAATGTCACAATGTTTTGTGATTTGGCACAGTATAAAAGACAAGGAAGTTATAAGAAAAATTTGTAATGACTTCTGGAAGACCGGCGAAGCTTTAGTACACGGTTGTCACGTATCCATTAATCCTTATTTTTACGAAGTATATATATGCATCTATCATTTAGCCTTCAATTCACCAACAGACACTAAATATTTAAAGGAATACTATTTACTTAATTTTCTTAAAGGATATCAAAGAAAAAGCATCCCTAAACAGTACGAATTCGAGCTTTTTTCAATTAAAGGAATATTTCCGGAGATAGGATATTATCGCTTACCATTTCACCTGTTCATGCGGGATGATATGTGGTCAAATTTAAAATCTGAAATAACTTTAGAAACCTACGAGTCTTGGCTGCCTATTGTTTCGTTACTGTCACTGGACAGAGATTTACAGACGGCGCGGGATATGATATGCAGTAACGCCGTTAAACAAACTATGACAAATCGGAAACAAGCAGATAATAATGAAGCTGATTTAAAAGATGAGCCTTGGCGCTTGACGTCACAAGAAGAACCGTTACTGCGAACCGCTCATCGGTGCGTAAGACATATAGCAAATATGGAGTGGGCAGGAGCTTGTCTATTTTATGCTCTTCAAGGTTGTGCTAGAGGCGCTGATCAAGTAGCAGCTGCACAGCTTTGTTATCAATTTTCACAACGTTGGGCAACTCTTCAACCCGGCAATCGTGCTGTTCGACAAATGGAAAAACTTCATTCTTCATTATCAACCCGTCACGTATTACATAAGATTGAATGGGCGTGCGAAGAACTTATCCGGCTCTCAACAGAGCCTATACAGTTGATTAACGCGTTATATCTTCATCCAAAATTTGTCGAAAAAATTACTCGTCACGATATAAACCGGGCAGCTAATGAAATTGCTGATAAAAACAATATTAATATTAGTTCTATAAGAATACAACTACTAGAAAGCATACTTGACAAAACTTACAAAGAAAACAATGTCTCACCCGGATTAGATCCAAAAGACTTGATTACCGCAAAATATATTCTGAAGGCCACGTGTCCCAAAATGGGAGCGTTTTATTTATCTAGAATAGCATTTGATGATGAAAGTGATTATAACAAATGTAAGAAATTGAGAGCTTTACAGTGTTTGATGAGCGCAGTTGAACCGGAGACAGCGGTTAAAGTAGCACGTCGAGAACGAAATGTACTTTGGAAATCATTAATAGAACTGTTTTATATTGTTCATCTCGAACGGATCGATGTGCCGTGGATCATTGCTACATTTTTGCAGGATAAAACATTAGCGCTAAATCAACTTTTGCAAGTTTCTGGTAATAATATTGAGAGCTTGAAGATTGCAGCTGAACTAGCTCACAAGTTTGGTGATAGCCAAATAATCAGAGAGCTTGTTCCTGTTTTGATGAAGGCTTCTCTGTTTGAAGATATGATACCATTGCTATTAAAAGTGCAAAACCCACCAGACAATATGATCTATTCTGCTTGGAGAGCTATTATGTTATCACCGTTCCAACGTGCTGATTACCCAATCACTGACCGTCAAAAAGCTAAATGTCTAAATGCTTTAAATTTATTACCGGTATGTCCTGTAATCAAAGATGACGACTTAATAGAAATTTGGAAAAATTGCATAAGATGTAAATGTTTGGGCTTAGGTTGTTTAGTACTACCATATATGACGGCTCAAGCTAGGCAGTCATTGACTGAACTAAAGAAAATTGATAAAAGAACTCTAGTAATAAACTTAAAGAATTTACACAACGAAACCTATCTTGTGTCTGGAGCTATGTTCGTTTTAGAAAATTTAACACCAAAATTATCGCGTTAATTTATGATTAGTTATAGAAGTTAGAATAACTCTTAAATATTTCGTTCCGAATCAGTTCTCTTTAAATATTTATAAGAATATCTTTACACTATATGGATATATGATTTGATGTGTAATATACAAAATTCATTGCATTACTCCATTATTATGTACTCGCATTTTTATATTATTCTCTTAATGTAATATGTGTCATAATTGTAAATACATATTATGAATAAGTATTTTTTAGTTTAATTATCCTTTTAACAGCTGTATCATAATTTTATATCTATTTTATTTTAACTTCACTTCAATTAACAAAAACGCATCTTTAGTGGTATTCATAGTATCTTTCTGGTACAAAATATTTCACAAAAAAAAAATTCAATAAGATATCATTAATTTTTCTAACAAGGCAGAGAATAGTCTCTGACCACATGTTGCAACTATCCGTACAATTAAATAACCTCTATAATTACCCTTTCTAATATTTAAAAGGACCCAAATCATAACCTACACTTTCAGCAACCTATGTAAAACTTTCTGAAAAGATTTGCTACATGCGAGGGTTATTTGAAAGTAAGTAATAAATAAGTTCAATTGTGTGCTTGTTGTTACGGTGAAATCTGTAATCACATTACTAAAATAATCAAAGGAAACAGATTTGAAAATTCCTCAACAAAACAGCTTTTATTATTTTTAATTCCTCCCATATATTTTTTGAAAATACTGATATTGTTTTCATTACAAGAGATAAGAAGTCAGGTGTCTTTAGAAAAAGCTCTAGGATATATAGAACAGGTAATTACATCAATCCAACTATAAATCATACTCTTCTCTAGCCATCTGTAATGAAAATAAAGTATTGAGTGACTCATTAAAAAAAATTGTTTATAATTTGTCTATATTGTTATTTATTCAAAATTTCTTTATAATAACAGATATATTACATTATTCTCCTTTCTTCATTAAAAAAAATCACATCATGTCACACCTTACCTGAGTTTTGCACAAATTTACTATAACATAATTAAAAAAAATATCAAAACATATTTAAAATTATTATAGAAAACCATTATATGGTAGAGATTTTTTCTTATCAATAATAGAAAAAAATTACAACCTTACACTGCAAGAAGTTCATATCATTGAACTACCTGAAATGGTTTTGTGCCATTACAAGCAAAAAAAATCTATATTTTGTCATACAAGTGCTTACTTATTAAAAAGAAATTGTTAAAAACACTTGTGCAGCCCCTTGACACCTCACCCAGTAACCCACCAACAAATAAGAAACTGGTAATATCACATAAATATTGGCAACTACAGGAAAAACTTTTGGATTTTCATTGTCTTTTAAATGATATTTTAAAAATAATTATACTATAACAAAAAATTACTATCAATGACATTAATAACTTTTGCTTCTGAATTTTTAGAAATGAAATATACTACAACTACAACAATTTTTTCTAGAAGTGATAACTTTTGTTGACTTCAATAGTTAAGAGTGTATATAATTTATTCAGAAAACATTTTTACTTTATAATATATAACTTTCTTCATAATGTAATTGAAGTAATAATAAAAAAAAAAACTATTAAAGAAAATAATATTTTCTTTGGATATAAATAAACACCTTCAATGTTTTTAGCTTCTACAGTCGCAATGAATTATTGTTATCTGATCTGACATAAGGATTGCTAGTGAAAGCTATAGATCTGATATATGAAGCTGAGGGCAGTGCCATCTCAAATAATGGGGAATAGATTCCATGAGAAATGGCTAACTGTTCTGGAGTTTCTTGAGAACTATTGGGTCGCCTGTATATCTCCACAGCATCTTCTCGTAGAAGCAATATAAGTAATGTTGATTTACAGTGACTTATAGCTGAAGCCAGATGCAAGGGTGTTTGTTCTGTAAAATATCATCATAAATTAATATACAAACACAATAATTAATGCAAAATGTAATAATGTATGTCTACATTTAAAGCATCAATTAATAGTTGTGAAATCAAATAGTCTTGTTATAATAGAATTTTTATACCTCCATCTGATGAGGCAGCAGGATCTGCTCCTGCAGCTAACAATCTTGCAGCAGACACATAATTATTCCAGTTACAAGCAGAATGTAAAGGTGTCCAACCAAGTTCTGTTTTTGCATGAATATTTGCACCAACACTTATTAAAAATGATATTACATTAACATGATTGCTATACGCAGCCCTGTGTAATGGAGTGTAACCATCTTCATCTTTGACATGGATAAGGCCATGTTGTTTTGCTACAAGTTCTTTGACCGTCTCCAATTCCCCATGTTCAGCAGCCCAAAGAATGTAAGTATTAGGATCAGCTAAAACAATAAGTAGTGCGATTATTTTTCTAAAACTTAAAATGATTTTAAAATTATTAACATTTCTGTTGTTTATCAATTTACAAAACTTTATGTATAAATTAATTCTACTGTATCCGACCTTTCGGATCTTTCACTACTTCCACATCTTGATCTGCATCATCCCAGCCAGACACAAACATATTGGCAGTTTCAGGATTTTTCTTACATCGCTGAATTTCATCAGCAATATCTTTAAAATCTTGAACTGGGGAAATCTCACCCTCTGAATCTGACATTATTGTTTAATTTTGTGGTGCTATAAACTGCGAAAAATATGAAGCATTATAAGTTTAAGTTATAAATGTTTGAGACAATTGAAACTGTTAAAAATTAAGGAAAACCTTCTACCTTATTGAACCTTAATTGATTAATAGTACCTGAAACATAGGGTTGCAACCTTCGACTTGAATTGTTACCTACGAATATTATGAGATTCCCTAAGAAATGGTTGAAGGGGCACAATAAAAGCAAATTTTAGGAAAAATATAATAAATAATAATTCTAAATGTGATAAATATTTGTCATTCTATTGATGAAATGTTTATTTTTATTTATTGAATGTCTTTTTTTTATCAAGAATTAGACTTTTAAAAGGAAAAAAAATATAATAAACGATTTTTATTCGATAAATATTTTAGGTATTAATTATTATAAATATATATATGTATACATATACAATAACAAAATTGTTAGCAATGACGACATATTATTTAAAATGACAACACTGAAATGTCGGCCATGATTTGATTGGTATTATTTTCAACATGGCGCTCAGCCTAGTTCAGAATGTGTGTGTGTGAAAGTGCAGTGAAATTATGTTAATATCAATTGTTTATAGTGATAAATTTAGTGTATAAGTGAAAAGAGTGTGCATTAATGCAGCGGTTATCCTATCATGGCTTTGGATTTACGCTTGCACTCTCCTGCAGGCGCGGAACCTGTTGTTTATACATGGCCCCTCACATCGGGTCATGGCTCGGTAAGAAATAAAAATTCTACGCTTTTATCCAATAACAACACAAACATAATCAATCGAATGTATGAGTTTATAACTGGTATATACTATTTGCCTGTATCCGTTGGTGCAAGTCTTAGTTTTTAGATTCATTAAAATATTGACATACAGTAGTTTGAATGGTATATGTACGTATATGTAGATGCTTAGCGTGCAACAAAAATACGCTAAGCAGCTTAATGTTCTTACATAATTAGTTTGTTTCCTTATCATAATGTTTATTAAATATAAAAGTCATCACATAGATCGTTATATTATAGTGCTTTATCACATGGCTCTTGTATTGTGGAGTGTATTGACCTCGTGTTTTGTCAAGGTGTCGGCTTTTTTTAGATATGTACACACTGTTGCGTAGTCTTTACCGTCCTGCTTTATTTACATTTTTACGTATCAAATATAGAACTAAACAATTTATAAAGTAAATGATACAAAGCATATTATATATTCAAATCACGCCATATTTTAATGAATATTTGGAAAAATTATTTAAACATTACAGATGTTTTAAATAGAAAATAGGTTATTGCATTTGACATGTTTGTTTTCCATTGTTCATCCTTTTTTGTTTTGCTTGCTTTGGAAGAGCATTTTTGTCAGAAATAAAATTTTGCAAAGTTTGGTTTAGTTTGGCATTATAAAATTTTCTACATAATCACACAAATTATCTAAATAATATTTATCTACAAAATTGATCTTGATTGTCAATTATCTAACACTTTATAGTAGTAACATATATATGTTACTATTATAAAGTGTTTTGAAAATATATATTTGCAAAAATTTTGGTAATTAGAGTTTTCATGCATTAACAAAATGTAACTCATGCTGGCTTTAGAATTTAAAATTACATTATATTACATATATATACTTAACACAATATTTTTAAGAGAAAAATAATACTGTTATTATAGTGTTACCACAATCATAATAACTTTTAATGTCAGATAAACATACAAACAAATTGTATGTGAATAAATTTTATTGTCCAACAATTTTTCACACAAATGTCACTTAAGTCATCACTAATTATGGTCATTCCTGAATTTTACAAAGTTACTATTTGAAGTTGTCTAGGAATTATAATATAATTATTGTTGGTTTTATTAACAGGACGATGTAATTTTGAATAACGTTTAAATATAACAATTCTACACTGTAATATATGAAATAGTTACAGTACTGGTTTAACTTTTTGAATAATAATAACATAATATAAGTCATACCGCAGTGTGTTTTTTTTTATGAATATTTTTTTAATTGCATCAATGATTTCAGGACAAACACGATGGAGCATTAGAAATAGTAGAGACAATAAGGTAAGGACCTAAATAACATTTTTTACTTTTAAAACATATGTGTGTTGCTTTTATGATAGCCATTTTTAATAATTTAAATTACATAAAAAAAAAGTGTCATAAAAGAGCATCAACTTCTCAGTATCTTTATAACAAAAGGGAAATATCTATTGCTTAGTGATTGAAATGTGAATTATGGACACGCAAATATAATCGTGAATAATATATGCATATTTTTTTTCAAAACCTTTTATTCTTACATACCATTTACAATAAATAATGACAATGCTATGTGCTCTAATAATTAAGGAGCTGTTGCGTGAGTGTTCGCATAACGTGAAGGACGCTGGGGCGATGACCGCCCGAAAGAATTTTTACGTGTTTGATCGCTATCACCACTAAATAGTTTATTATTCATGTGGATAAATAATGACGATTATATAAAGATATTTTTATCTCTATACGTCACTGGCTGTAATACATTCCGTTACGTTAGGACGGAAGCGAAAAAAAAGTAGATAATTAGAAAATTATCACGTAAACTTACGTCGAAGCTAGCTTATACGTTTTCATTAAAGGGTAATGTAAAAAAAAAGCAATAATCCGTCCCGTCCACAAATATGACGCTCACTCACCTGTATGCAGGTCGGATATAAAAGAACTAGTTTGGCAAGTTGACCCGTTCGCGTTCGGTCCCTGCGCTCGTGCGCTCGGGGTGGCGAGGGCGGCCGCGGCCTCCTCTCGACCGGACGCGTTCACTCTTCCTTTGTGACCTTGAAACTGCGAATCAGGATTGACCTTGTAACTACTGAGTTATAGCTTGTATCAGTTATATGGAAACACATTTTTTTATATAAATATAACTCGTTCTGAGAGAGCATATTTACAGTATTATTCATAAACACGTTGTATCATAGCCGTTTGGAGTCGGATAGTTAAAAGCCTTGTTGTTTAATTAACATTATAGAACTATATTACGTGTATTATTAAAGTACGTTGGATATGATTATAATTTATAATATTAACATTTTCAGTCTTTAAACACCGAACGTAAGCCAAACTTACATAAAACCGAAAAAGATATCTGAATTGAGTTATAAAACAATTATATAATAATAAAAAATACCAAATGTTTTAATTTTCTTTATAAATCCTTATATTTATGACACTTATATTGAAAAGTTTTTTTTGTTAGTTTATGAATTTAATAACAGACGGGTGTAATAGCATGTGCATAATACATCCGGTATCTATGCGTATTATTCAGTCTCGTAATCACCTGTCAACTAAGCATATAAAGGTTAAATAACTCAAACCGCTGAATAAGGTATAAGAACCTCTATTTCACCTTTCCTGTACTTCTTGTAACATTTATCTAAGTACTCATGAACTAAAAATGGTAAGATTGTTGTTTTTTTTACTCAGATGGGTCTGCGACGACCTGCCGGAGATGAAAGGTGCATTGGAGAAAAACATCTTAAGCGATTACGACACCCACTCATACGAAAGTATGAGAGCCTTATGCGATCGCTTCAACCGCGCCATAGACTCTGTCGTAGCTCTAGTAAGTACACACTTTTCAATATTTATTATCGAAGAATGACCTCATTGGTATTTGATAGTAAACGAATGACGGAATTTACTTTGTGCTTTCCTATGACCTCGGTATGTCGGTTAACGAGCTACTTAAAATCATGTGTATGTATATATATA
>DVQP01002390.1:0-12709 GCA_018231745.1 Danaus eresimus
TATATATTTGAATTGGATGTCAAAGGTTACGTTTGAAGTGATAAAAAAAAACGATGGCACATTGATATATGAAATAAGTTATATTCTATTGACACCGGCAAATCAAATTAAAGTAACCTAAAAAAAACATAGAAGAAAATTTCATAAACGAAAATGGACAAATACATGTTTAAACTAGGATGGTATTGTTTTTAACCACACATGGAGTCAACTAATCTTTTAACTAATTCAAATTTTCAATCAGTAACTTTGTTTCTTATCTCATCTAACTTGATATAGCATCACCCATCTTGAAAGTTCCTGATTCGTTTAGAAACCGTCTTGTCCCGATGTGGAACTTCGATAACTTTATAAATGTCATTTATTTTTCATTCAATATAGTCATAAAAAAATGAAATTTTTCTAAAATAGTAAACGTGTCATTAATTATACTTTGTTGAATTGCTAGCACGGAGCTAATGGCCGACCTTTGTAATATGCTGAATTTACGTGTGTTATTACAAGATCTACGATTATTTTAACAACTTTATGTCAAAGAGGTTTTATTCTTTTTCTGACCTCTAATTTATAAGCACGTGGGGCTGAGCTCTTAAATTTGTTTCTAAATTTGACATTAAATGTAACTGTCAAGTTTTTGGCGGGCTGTCAAAAAAATACCTTTTCCCGCGGGGATGTTAATTTTCACGCAATCATTAGACTATGTGATTGTGATTTGAGGATTCAATAATGCTTGTAAATTAAACTAATAATAGCTATATTATAGTTAATATTGATATAAACACTCTTCACGTTCAATAAACATATTTTTTACTCATTAAGGATCTTAAATAACTGTAAGTCATGAAGACAAATCTTGAGTCACCTGATTTTCGCTGACTATCAAAACGTACTACATTCACGATACTACGATAAAACTGTGACTTAACAATAATATTATACAGTTAGCAATGTATAAGTTACAAATTGCAATTGTTATACACATATTTGTACAGAGTTTTCGCTCTTGTCCCTCGGGTTTTCTAAAAGCAATAGGGATACCGTCACGGGATGTTGCGTGAAACACACGAAAATATATAAAAGGGCGCCGGAAATAGCGTCGGTAGTATTTACAGTTTCGATATCAAAGTAAATAAACTAATTGTATGATCTTCAACCCAACGTTACTTACTTCATTGTATGTAATTGATTATTTTTAAGCGTGTCACAAAAAAAAAAATCAAGGTCGTCTTTGAGGTCGCTCTTTACATTTAATTATTATTGACGTAATACGTCAAGAGTTCGGTATGAAATGATAATAAACTTAAGTTGTATTTTTGTCGATTAAATAAAATAAATAAAATAACAGTCGCGCCATATTAGGATACCTAAACAATAAAGTAATTGATATTAGTAATAAAATTCCCGCGTTAAGGAAAACATGTCCATTGATTTATAAACGGACGGACAGTAAAACTCTGTATATATGTGTTTGATGTTATAACTAAATGTCATATTTTTATTTTTCTAATATAGGAATAGAGTCTGAGCGATTTAATTGACGAAAATAATATAACATCTGCTTGTGTGTTGTCAATTTTGGAGGGTCAAGGATCGCCTTATCGAGACGAAGCTCTCATTGAGTGCGTGTGATTCTTAATTCATCAGACAAACAACTATTGCTTTTGTAAATTGTTTTGGCGATTGCCGATTACGTATGTATGGAGTTTGGTGGTACGGTTTTAATGAATATAATGTCACGGTTTTTAATATTTAGATATGTCTATGTGTGTCAGTTTGACACTTAGAGAATCTTGTAATGCAAATTAAGACTCGATCCAAAAGTTGATTATGTCCTCTCATATTCATGGGTCACATCTTAACTTGTAAGGTCGCGATGTTATACTAAAAGCTGGGGTAAAAAATGTTAAATTAACTTAATGAATTTATTATTAATAAAAAATTCTTTTCACTCCGAGTTCAGGACATCTTTAAAACATTGTTGTTCTACACATGGTTCACATATTCAAAAAAAATCTTTCTAGTTACATTAGATTTTTTAAATAAATTTATTTTTAACAGACTGATCTGTATCACGATCTTAAAATGGTGACCTATGACCTTAGGTATTGCGTAACCTATCACGTATATTTCTCTTCAAATGACGTTGTTGATATTATCATTTCGATCTGTTTATTTATTTTTCTCTATCTTAATATTAAGCGATATTTAAACTCCTATAGTGACATGACATTGTCTTACTTAATAATTAGTGAACGAATAGTGTGTCTTTTCGTTTATAAAAACAAATGGCAACGTTTTTCAAAACCAAACCCGCCCTGTCTCTCTCGTTGACATTCAAAACAAGCAAATGGAGTCCGTGAATGATAAACGCAGTCAAATAAATAAACATGAATATTGTATTGTGTATTTCAGACTCGCGGACGTTTTACATTCTATGTTCCTTTCACAATATTTGTCAGTTGGGCCAATTGTCCTATTTAATCAAACTAAGGCCCAATTAGTCTGTATAACTCTTGCATAGAAGTGAGACGGTTCAGAGTCTCTGTAGAAAAAATCATTAAAATTAAGTAAAAAGAATAATGTATTTTAAACTCTTTATGGAGTTAAGAGGCATCGCCTTTGATAAAGGACGGCTTTAAGCGGTTGTTTTAAATCTTACTCCGTTAATGTTTAAGATTAGCTAATTTGAAAACTTAGGCAAAGCTAATTTCATAAGGCTTTCTGTGGAGGATTTAATGGAAACAATAAAGTCCTGACAACACGGCTTTTCCTGGAAATATAATTGTTGTAACTTATAATAAAATTAATAGACGTTTTTTTAATATTACATTGCATATAAGATTTGAAAATTTTAATTTATAATAAAAAAGCAATGTTATGATATTCTTATTAAGTGGATAGTAAATTTTCCTAAAACACTAAGATCTAAATTTCATATCTCCAATGAAGTGAATATTTTATTCATTAAAATAATAAAAAAAATTATTAAATTTTTCATATCATTGAACCGAAAAAACGGCGAGATTAAATAACAAAGGACAGATTTTACTAGTCGTTAAAAAAATTACCTTACACTTCTCAACTAACGGACGTAGATAATCTAGAATTTATTTATATTAACTAAGGAAAATATTTTTTATCGAAAGTAGCTTAAAGTGTAATTGTTGTTAAGATTTCATCAACTTGGTGTAATAAATTTGTGATGAAAGACAATACTCCGAAGCCAGGTCTAGTAGGTTGGTTTCATATCTGCTTAGGCAAAGAGAGGAGCTTGGACAGTGGAGGTGAGCGTTTAACGAGCGTTAGATGGGAGACTCTTAAACCTACACCTGGGTCGCAAGCCCCAGGCTGTTGAAGCTCTTCTCCCTGTAACGCGATTGACCCAGCATCCCCACGGTGAATACATGGAATGATGAAAAGTTGTCATCGTTTAGTAAAGAAAATAGAAAATTCTGAATTTTTATGTCATTCTTTAAATGGAAATACGGACGTCTATTTTGACTTGAAATAATTTAATAATAGTTACAATTATCACACGTTAAAAGACATTGATGTTAAGATGTGATAAGCCAGTTAAACATGCTCATATATATAGGTATGTTTTTTTAAATACATCCCGCGTTTTGTTAGGATCTAAATTAACAGCCTCTTCGATAATTCTATGACTTTATAAATTACTCGATATGTTTTTTACCCGTGATATAAGTATTTTTTATTTGTTAAGAATTAAGATTTTTCTTTTAAGGGTTTCTTCAAAGATATGAGTTTTTTCAGAGCGCTCACTTGATTTTCTTCTATTGCTTTAACTCGTCATAGTGAAGAATGATTAATTTTCAAGTAAACCGACGTTTTATCTTTCAAACCCTCTTCATTATTTCGTTTTTCGTCTCACATCATCTGTTTCTTACGATTCACGAACCGATCTAAATATTGCCGCGTAATGAGGAAATATTTATCATGGTATTTAAGTAAAGAGACATCGAATTGTCGTATCCTCAGAAACAAAATCCGTTACTCGAGAGCTATCTGATCACACTTGAAAGGTTTCAAAGAAAATTAAATTTCACTAAATCCTAAGCAAACATAAAGAGGGAAAGTTACTTTGATATAACCTTGTTAATTTTTGGAAGCCGTATTACAGAAAAAAAAATATCTACAGATATTAATATTGATTTCGAATATAAAATAGTTTAAGCATGTCTACTGATTACTTCGAAAATATATTCCAGGGAGCCTTTGAGGTGTTTCAAATTAATATTTTCTTTTACGCCATATATCAAAATATAAAACTCGTATAATTTTTTCATTAAAGCATCACTTTTATTTGAAATATTTATACATTTCTTTTTATTTAATTTCATAAAAATGTAATATTTCGTTGGACGTGAATCATTTGATTAGATAATAAACTATAATGATATCTAAGATTCGCTAATATACATTTTAAAAAAACTAATATGTTTTCGATTTACTACTTGTTTATTACTATTTTAAACTGCATACTCCCGACGTTTCGGTATGCAGCAACCGTGATTACGGGTGAACGAGATGTAAATTAAAAAAAATATTTTTTTGATCACATATTTATCAACTAATGTCAGTTCAACTTTTAACGTCTCCCTCCTCAATGACGGCCGTTTTCAGTACGGTTCACAGTTAGTTTAATTTAACATTTAACTGTCGTAACCTTATATCTGATCTTCTTGTAACAAAACGCGACTAGAATTTTCAACAATGCTTTACTATCGTACACGAGTCACCGTAATATTAATTACAGTGTCAGAATTATGATCACAATTATAATTAGAGCTGGTGATCATCAAACATTAAATTAGAGATTCACCTCGTTGCTCTCTAATCAGCGTCAGGGTTTATCTAAACAATTTAAAGTCTATTGAATAAAATTATCCTGGCTTTAAGTGTACCGAAGGGTAACATAATCTTTATGTATCCGCCTATCGGTGCCCGCCGCTGAGCAAAGGCACATCTCACATGGAGAAGGTTAGAGCATTAATCACGCTTGCTCAAGACGGGTTGGAGATTTCAAACTATAATTTGAAAATATAAGGTGCAGGTTTCCTAAAGATGTTTTCTCTCACCGTCTGTCAGTGGTGTCTAAATACTCTTAGAAAGTACATATGACTAGAAAAAATCGCATTGGTACTTGCCAGGTTTCGAACCCGCGCCCGCAGGCACGAGAGGACACTTTAACCTCCAGGCCACCATGACATTTTTATATATACTTAAAGAAAAAGCAACTATTTTTAAGTATATACCATTTAAAAAATGCATCGAAGTATGAAATTAATTTCCTATATTGATAATGGAGGTACGATGTTTAAAATTTACTTAATGCTCCGGAGTAATCATGATTGATGCGGTTCTTCCATTAAGTAACCTGGAGTCAATTTAATGAAAAGTAGCGGCGAGGAATATTACACTTATATTATATAAGAATATTCAATTACTTAAATGTTGAGCATTGTGTATTTTTAATTTAAATTATCTTAATCTCGAATGTGAATCTCTTTCCTTCCTTTAATGACAGGCTCATATCACTTCTGCCAGGGTTCATGCGCGGAATGATTGTAGCTTAGTAATTTCTTTAGCTTATTCTAAAATGGAAACAATCATCAAATTAAAATCCGAGCTTTAATTATAAATACCATTACTTATAGATTTAAAGGGAAAATCTTAATTGGGCTTAATTGGCGATAAGTCGTTGTTGATCTGTAACAGATCTGAGATCAGGTAAATTGAAAAATTATAAATGTGTTTTTTATGTTGCTCACAACAGAGGAACATCCCACAGTCATTTATTGAAGGTATATATATACTTTTGTATGATTCCTAAGTAGAACGTTCTTGGACCAAACCCATACATACATACATACATACATTTCACCGACTGTTTGCAACCAATTCGTATATTCGATATAGATCAATTAAATAAGATAATTGATGGCCATCAATTAGAAATTCATCAATTCATTTTACTTCGAACTTATTAATGTGTATTGATAATTAATATTCGAGTGCAATTAGCGAGCGAATTCTAATTTAATACTTTATATTGTTTGTGCATAATAATTGCTTTAACTTTCTATATTTATTAATATAGCAACAAACACTCGTATTATTTGTATTGTACTTATTGAAATTCGCGTTGCTTGTGGCATTTTATGTTTAGCATTTGAATCGTACTAGTCGGAGGCGTTTGAAGTGTGTTTTGACAATGAGAGATAATTATTTGTGATCGTGTTATGACCCGAATATTGAGATTTAAGACTTTCGCGAGTATTCATTTAAATGAAACTAATATTATTCGGATTAATATGCATGTTTTATTATTTTGAACTACATACTACCGACGTTTCGGTTACTTTGCTGCAACCGTGATCACGGGTAGACGATATGTGCCTCTCACATGCAGCAGTAATTCGAAAAGTTATAAAAATGTAAAAGTTTTTTTGACACCTAGAAGGTAGCCTTTGACATTGATTGAATGAAAATCACATACATCATTTCATCAGGAAGAAAATTGTGTTACAAAAAACTGACACGTCTTTAAAAATGTTTGATCTAGTTAATTATTTATTTCTATACAAATGAAAACATATGATTCTAAACACATAGAATAAAATGTGAATATCTTAATGCTGCATGTTTATCTTCCTTTGAGAGTTCTGTTTTATTTTTGTTCAGCCTTTTTTCAACACTCCGTGAAAACACGTCTCGTGAATAAATACGGTTTACGGTCTGTGGTAAATATATAAACTTTACGGATATAATAGTAGTGATAGCCGTTAAAATGTGTGTAAATCAATGTAGGAGTCGGATACGGAAAATTAAATTTTTGTGAAGGTAAAATAACTATTTACCTATTATAAATCGCTACCTAAAGTTAAGGGGACCGCGTTGTTGGTGGTTTTCAGCTGACTTTATTGGACCTCATCCACTTTCAATAAAAAAAAAACAAAAGAAAACCAAAAAATAAGTTTCCATGCACTTTCAGTCTGATAACGAGGCTGAAGTTAATGAATCGTTTCTTTTTAAATATGAAATTAAATACAACTGTTATTGAGTTCAAAATTATAGTGTGGAAGCACCTTTATTAAAGATGTCAGTAATGAGTGGTTATCATACAAAGGAAATAGGTTAGCTATATGACAGACTTGTAAGATTCTTTTATGTCCTATTATTAAAGAACTCTTTGTGTTTCTCTGATGTTGTTTTTAACTAATGTCGAAAGGTTTATAAAGGCAGATCGGATCGGGTTATTCCTGATGGCGTGGCCTAATTGTTAGAGATAATTTATAGGTGAAAAATGTATTTTTATAAAACCATTTATACCGAACAGATCTCTTCAGCTCCACAAACAGAAAAATGATTCCATTATTCCGCTATTAAAAATCGGGATTAAAGAGAAGAGATTCTTTGAAATGCTCCGAGCTCATAGCAAGGGAAGGCTTCAAAAGAATTTATACCGGTCGGATTATCGAACACACTCAAAAAGCTCTATTTCACTGGAAAGAATTTTGTGTGTGCAGATTTTTGCAACGCATTTGTAGCACTTGTATGAATTTAAAACCTTTTTATTTAGGACTAACTGTTCCTAAGCAAATATTTTGCATGATTAGCATCACCACGTGAAACAGTCATTACAACCACATATTTATTAGGAATCCTATGTTAGCATCCTTATGGAATTATAAATTTGAAGTCTTACCCTCACATTATTTCTGATAAGTTTTTTTTTGTTTAGATGACCTTATTAAAATTTAAGAAACAAACAATAAAGACAAGCAACAGATCTTTTTTGCGGCACCGTTATTTCAACACGGATTCCTGCTAACAAAACGGGAGAATCAATTTTCATCCACTTCAAAACATTGAAATGAATTGAAAGTTTGTGAACCAGTGGTCGTTGAGCGTTTCAAAGGCACTTTTTATTGCAAGTGGGAAATAGAAACGGGCGGTTATGAGTGAATGATTGGTACTTGCTGCTAAAAAGTACAGCTTAGCAGTTAGCCTTTGTAAGCTTAAGTTAAATTTGACGTCATCCTAAACCCAAGATGCTTGTAAATTTATTTTAAAGCCACCTTTCTGAGTAGTTGACGCTATAGAGTTTTGAAGTGTTGTATTAAAATCAAAATCAATATCATCTTGGCAACATGCTAAAGGCTTTGAAGCTATCAGTGGCTATGTTCATTTGTATTACTAACACAAGAACACAAAACAAAGCTTTCTGATTATTAATACTTCATTTTAATTATATATACTGAAGTCAAAGACAAAGAATATTCATTTTTTTATTGCTAAGTAAAATCTAAGCGAGAGACCATTACTTCTGTCGTGATGACTACCAAGCTTTGGACCCTAATAAGGAAGAGACTGAAATCTTAAAATCAATATATCTATAAATCAAACGTATGTTTGCGACATTCAATATCATCTTGTGGTATGATAACGGCTAGAGGTCACTGATAAGCGAGATAACTGTGCCGCGAATATTAATTAGGCTGTAACTGCTTGAATGACCTTCATTTCACTCGTACGTCGATTGTTATCGTCTTTATATTTTATTCCAAATACCTAAACATAAAATTACGTGATCTTTGAGGAGACCCATTGTTAAATCCGATGTAAGATCAACCGAGATCAACTTATACTGGTGATGTATTTGTATGAATGTATTGGATCAGATGAACATAAAGTAATTCCGTTGGTGGTTTTAGATAATATAATCTATATAATCTTTGGAATCGGATGTAACAGCTGGACGACAAAGCAGACGCGGTGACATTTCACCTTTCACCTATCCCACGCTTCGAACCCTACTGGGTAGCTTCAAATATTAAAGTATAATAGACAGACAAGACATGTTAGAACATATTCAAAATTAACAACAAAAGTGTACATATTTAATATAATTTCGTAGCTTTTAATTATTCACCGAAACACTAAATGCGTCCACCGCTTTTTTGTTTAATTAAAAATGTAGTGAATTTTTTTTGAATTTTATTTCGAAAAGTTGAAGATAGTTTGAAATTTTTAACTGTCTAATGTAAACATTTTGTTAGTTTAATTAGATACAGTTTCATCAGTTACTTTTTTGACTGCTGTTAACGTACTTATGTGTAAATGTGGTTAAAACTAACTAACGCTTCGAGTTGAGAACTATTGTTTTATATAAAGCTAGTTATTTCCTGCTACTTCAACCGCTCTGAAAATTATTAAGGCCGAACAACAACCCGCCCACAACTTTCAGTTCTTATATGGGAGTTATTTGAGGAAGTTTCATAAAAAATTTGACACTGCTGTTACTGTCCTATATCATAAATAAAGTCGAAAAATACAACAGACCTTTCAAAATACTTTATCAATTTCGCTATCATTCAGAGAGTTATCATTCGATTCTCTCAGAAGAAATCGCTCACGTAGTTTAAATATTCTTATTGTTCAAATTATTAGTTCCTTTACATGTCCAAAATAACTCGCATTCTGTTCAGGAGACGTGCTTTTTAAACTTTAAATTCGTTTAATTGTCTGCATTTGGTAAAACTTCTCATAAACAAAACGCTATGTAAAGGCAATTAAGTGAACAAATTATTTAAAAACTGTATAAATCAATGCTGAAACAAGACAACTATATTTTAATACAATATTAACGTTTGTATTTTCATTAAATAACAATCAGATATGTTCAAAGCTATCAATTTCAGGTTTGTTCCGATATAAAATCATACATATTACAATGTTCCCTGTCTTTAAGTGTAGACAAATTTCATTAGCACTATTTGTGATTTCATCCTGGCATAGGACGGCGGTGATTCAGCAGACTTCAGCGGTCCCGTCATTAAGCGTATGAGAATTTCCAGCATAAGCACAAACAAGCTGGTCAGGTCTTGAGTAACAATGTATACCATGAAGTAACAAAATTACATCATTTATGACGCACTAGCCAGGAATCAGGAAGGTCCCACAGGATAAACTAAGATTACTTCCTCGTTTTCCCATGTTGTGTACATTAATAAAACACATCCATTATAATAGAAACGTTCCAATTCAAAGCTATTTTATAAAAGAGTTAAATTAACGTACATTTGCATTTATTTATATTTTTACCATACGCCTTAAATGCTTTCCGATAAACTTTTCGTTGGGGGCGAGAATTGAGATGTCTTTTATGAAAGTGTTGCAGTTGAAAATCTTACATACTATTTTCCTATCCACGTATTACGCATTTCCTATCCAATTCACTTTAAGTTTTTCTTTTTAGAAACGAAATATTTGAGACATTGAGTTAATTTTTTTAACAAATCTCGTGATACAAAGAAATATACTTTCCAGTTGTATTTTTAGCTAGAATCTATTTATGCAAACACTGTCCTCGTTCCGTGCTAAAAATTTCCGCTATAAGTTTTCCAATCACCACTGTCTAATGAGCTTTGGTGACTATTTCCCAACGCATTCAGCTTCTAATTTCCGAATGAATGCACAACTTGCACGGATCCTAATCAAAACTTACAGCACTAAATGATTTCCAATAACAGGCAATTATTACAATCATTACATCGTTGTATCTTGGTCAATAAACAAAAATATTTTTAGTTACTTGTGAATTCTCAGAGTTTATAATGTTGCCATTTCGTTTCTCATAATCGTATATATAAATCTATCGAGATTTATCTGCCAGACAGGAGTTTTCTGGCAGTACCACAATAGTATAAATTTCGGTGTAACTTCCCCAGACTAAGAACTTTCAATATCTACCCATATTTATAATTTTAAATTATTGAAGTTTATCTTGGAGGTTTAATGTGGCTTGTCTCTCTATTGTCGTTATTAAAATATCGTATATTGATATGTATTTTAAGGAACGGCGTTAAATGTTATAGAAGTAAGCCTTCTAGTATGTCTTAAGAATATTCCGTACGATAACATGTGATAAGGATTACCGGGTGACTATCGAAAAGATAATTCTTAATCGAACGGTTTACAGCAAACATTTACTTTAAATACCAATACTGGATCCAATAATCTGATGATATTAAAACTGCAATATAAATAAAGTTTACAAGGAGTAATGACGATACATTTTATGTAAAATACGTTTCGTTTATCGAATGCGACCAATATATGGTGGTCTATTTTGCGTGCTGATGGTGAGAGTACTGTGTAGAAATCAATAAAATCTAGTCTTGTCTTATTTATAATACACATGGACGTTATCTTAAAAAGGTACTGAGATACCGTATTATAAAATTATTTAAGTCCCAAGCAAATATAATATTTACCAACACAAGGTGAAATATTTACTTGCAAATTACGAATCTGTTACCACATGTAACACCGACAAAGACGCGGTTTATCAGCTGGTTTAGTGATAATTATGTACACATGAACGATATATATTATTTTTTAATATATATTTTCGTTATAACATCAAACGTTCAGTGTCGTGTTAGGTCAAACAACTTACGACATTTTATTATATTTAAACATAATATTATTAATAATTCATACTTTTTGACTGAAATTTTGTACCGTAGATTATCAATTGAACTCAAAACAATACTTTTTTAGCCAACTATCAGCGATGTCTATTCCATAGTCTGCGTCACGTCTCTTCATACACAATACAGCTGTTATCCGTGATCCAGCAGTAACTAAACAGAGTTCCGGGATAAACTTTAGCCTATGACTTGTCCTAATGTCTAATCTACTTTACTGTAAAGTTTCATCAGAATCCTCACAGTAATTTATCCGTGAAAGGCAACAACATCCATTAATCATCACATACCCGCATCTATATTATTAAGAGGATAAATTCAAAAAATGTCGTTTTAACTATCAAAATGAGTAACATTTGACTTAAAAACGTGATAAGATATTGTCTTGGAAATATTTTTCCTTTCAGTTATTTTGAATAAGTTTTTATTGTGGCTAATAATAATTTAATTACAAGCGACCTTTTAGTTTCTACTTATTGTTATCAAATTCATGTCTATTATTCCTTGTCTATGATTTTTTCACATCGACAGTAGCGCAATATTTATATTTTAGTCATAAAGACTATATAAATTCTTCATTGATTCTATCGGTTTACTTAGCAATCACACTTTGATTACTCACGACAGAAACTTATCAAGAATGGTGTCTTTCGGCAAGAGAAGGATCTTCATTTACTGGTTACTTGCATAAAATTCACACATTTATATAAACAGTAAGAAGGAGCATAGTGATTATTCTGTACTCTTTCAGAGCAAATATTCTGAATTACTTCGCATTATTAAAACCTGTTACTGATGCTGAAAAATACAACGTACTTATTTTAAAATGGACAATAAGTGCTTGTATATCCTTTGAAGGCTCGCTCTGAAACTATGAGGGACAATAAAAAATGTAAATCCGAAACACATGCACTTTTTCATACGGAATAAAGTCGTGCAAACTAAGTTCAGAAATCCTTTTAGTACGTCCACGTTCAATTGTCATCTTAGCGCTACAACGCTAAACATTGGTAGCACACAACGCTTATTATCATGAAAATTAACAGTTTTATTTATTTAACAACATCTAATATGTCTTTATTTTACTTCAAATATCACGGATTGCAGAATACGCAAATTTTGATGGTCCTTGACTTAAATATAACCTATTTCAAATATATATAAGGTTATAATAATCGTTATATATATATATA
>DVQP01002391.1:0-12708 GCA_018231745.1 Danaus eresimus
TTGTAAATTTATTGTATGAATATTAAAATAAAGATTATACACTGTCAAAGTTCCCAGTTTCTTACTGGCTGGTTGTTTGATGTTGTTATATAAATGTCAAAAAAACCATATCAAGTCCATTAACTCAGTTTCACTCAAAACCGACAGATATGTTGAAATCAGATATTTACAAACCTAAAACATTCTTATACTTTTCTTATGGCAGCAATATGTTTTCGTTTAGAATACATATGAATAATCCATTAGCCGAATTTGTATCAATAGCAAGACTTGATGTAAGCAACTTTCCATTTGTATATAGACGATCGAAGTTTAATATTACTTTTTCTTCATTTCTCTCTAACATTTATAAGTAAATCGAGCTTTGTTAATTTTTTACTCAATGTCTCATAGTTATTGTAACTAATAAAGAATTACAGGTTAGATTTCATAAAATATTCCAAATTCTGGGGCGGGCCTACAGCTACCATCGTGCCCACTGCGAACGCCCACGTGTGGGGCGTTATATGGCGGTTGGATGTAGACAAATTGTCGATTTTGGATGAGTGAGAAAGTTATTTTAATTCTTGATTCATGACCCATTTCAATTTAAAATGTTTTTAATTACTTTATTAACAATTTATTCGGCTGTCCTTGACATTTTCTTATTGCTTCGTATTAAGAATGTTACTAAAATTTACTCGGATATAATTAGTTGTATTACTTTATTTCCATAAGTATTTTATAAGTTGCTGTAATACATGGAAATTTTATAAGCTATTAATATTGTGTCTAATATAGACTAAAAATCGTTTTCTATACAGGCAAGAGGGCGTAGAACGTAAAATATACTACCCAACCCACGTACATGTACTCACACCTTACATGGGGTCTTCTACTTGCCGTGTTTACATTCACAAGGTCAATCCGTTGCCTAGAGCAGACAGTGACGTCATACCAGTCGAGCGCTGGCCTTCTTGGACCTACAAAGAAGTCATCATTATAGGTGCCATGGAGCACCAGCTGCCGGAATACTATATACAGAGTTTGGAAAAAATTAAAGATAACGGGGAGAGGGGATGCCTCAAGATGTACAGCCTACTGATACGTTATGCTGATGACGCTCCTTGCATCTGTGCTCTCCCGCGCAGAATACGGAAACCACCGGTCTTAGACTTGAGAGCATTGAGAGAACGAAACAGAGAGGAGAGTGAAAACTAGACTATATTAAAAAATATTAGCGGTAAACAGAGAAAGCAAAGAAATAATATTTGGGGTTTAATGTGGCTTCACATATCTTGATGGTTTTGTTTTGAATAAATTTATTTACAAAATAATAAAACACATTAAATTAAAAAATCAATTTTATTTTAAGAACGTTATAGACCTTGTTTTTATTAACTTGGTATAAAATATAATATTTAAACAAGGGTTATTTTAGGATACATCGATATTCAAAACTATTTTCGCTAATTCTGTAACTTTCATTAATATAAATATTAAAATTATTATTAATAGGTACTCGGTTCTCATTAAATTAAAGACTATGTACTATCTCAATCGTTTGGTGAATTTGTATCTAAATTGAGCATATAGCACAACGCTACCCCGACACTAGAACACATCACACGCACACAAATCACACGAGGAACACATCCATTGGAAATTATTTTATATCAGTCAACAATTTACGACAACATAATCACTAAATGAGGTAAGGTGCCGTATAAGGTGGAAATCACAATTACATAAATACTGATGAAAAAAAAGCGAAATATAGGAAACCAGCAAAGCCCGCAGGCAACGCCCTGTGAGGCAACGTTGTGTCAGTCGGGCGACTTCCGGCTCCGACACACGCACGCCGCGTGCATTACATCCGTTAAGTCAACGGCGACATCTACCGACCGCTCTCCAGTCACGGACCTCCACGAAGCAAAAGGCACGAAGCGATTTGTAGTTGAAAAATATTTGGATTTAAACTTTGGAATATATTCAAGATCGACGAACACTGATAGAGATTTAGAACTAATGCGTTGTGCCTTGAGCTCATTACGAATTACAATATTTTTATCCAAACTTACAATGTTAAGTATTCTTTATTATAACAATAAGATGGATCGTCTCCCGATACCCTATCTACAATGAACGGCGTCTGGCGACACTAGCAGTCTATGATATCATAAAAACTAGACATCCCCGAGGCTGTCCTCGCCGAGACCATCGCGTCGGAACCGCCAACTCACAAAACTATGAAACTGTAATAAAAACAATAATTTAACGATAAATAATAAGGTGCATCCGTGCCATGTTCCTCAGTCGATCAACAATCCCGCGTTCCTCTGAAGGCTGGATTTCTGAAGGCACTCGTTAATACCCTAAAACCGTAAGACATTGACGACACGACCCGTGGCCAGGATTGTTGTTTATTGGAACCTAACTTTGGTTGACGTCCCACTGCCGTGACAGCTCGCCGCGTGACGTCACACACGCCGCGTGACGTCCGCCGACTGAGTCGCGTAAGCAGCGTAGGCTGTTATTACGATGTAGCTAAGCTTTCATCACTGGATATATTTAATTGTATCTATATAAATTGTTTTAGGAGAATCACTATTATAAATATTTTTTTAAGAAATTATACTACATCAACAGGTCCAACGGCGGCCACATAGTTAACTAAAGCATTAATCATACTGTTAGTCGCGGGCTCCTGCCAGACGCGAGTCCACCGGTCAGTTACTATACGTATGTATGTATATGTGTAAACGTCTTGCGAATTAGCTCGACTTTGGCTAGGTAGAGTAAAGATAATTCACACTATGCAATAATTGTAAAATTATGATATATATATATAATATATAATAGTCTATAACAAGAATGGCAGATTCATCATTTATTTATCTATTGAATTGTAATTGATATGGAACACATCGATTTCAGTTTCGTCTTATACATTCGATTTGTTAATTATTAATTGTCAAAAACACTCGCATCATTATAATAACACAATGCATCTAAATACGATATAATGACGACATCTAAATTTTAGCTTTCTGATTTCATAAGTCTTTGGTGATTAAATCCGATGGATGAAATTATTCCCTCATTACAATATACAAAATGTCAAACGAAATGTTCCGCTGATCCGACTATGAGTATTATCAACAGACGCGTACGGCGTTACGATACAATAGCAGAGCAGACGCACGACGCGAGCCGCGAGTCTGCGCGTGGTCGAGCGCCGCGCTTTCAAAAAAAACGCCCGCAACATTAACAAGGACTCGGACCAGCGCACACTCGGCGCTCGCTCGGACGGGTGTCTCCAACTGAAACGGTCAAACTTAAACAAACGAATTAAAACTATTTGTACACGATCTCGCCTAGTCTAACATTAGCTATACACACTTTACAGCTTACACGGTAAACTTAACGATAATAGGCTGCGTCATAAATGACATCGATACAACTATATTACTGAGGTAAACTATATAGGATCCGTCCCGGGACTGATATGAACCGAGCGCGCTCCGGGCGGCGACCACTACCTACGCTTACACCTAGGATTCGAACGGCCGGCGCGCGCGGCCGGCCTGAGGTAGATAACGGTGTGGCGGGGGAGGGGACGGGGAGGGGAGGGGGCGCGGGGCGGCGGCGGGGGGACACCGCTAGCACGCCGGCGTGTCCCTCAGGGCGCCATTGAGCGTCGGCGCGAGTAGAGCGCGTGCCGGCCTCAGCGGGATAGCCCGAGGCGTGTGCACGTCGTCGGCGGGCTGGAGCGGCTCGGCGGCGGCATCGTCGGAGCCCCGGGACCTCAGCGACGACAGTTCCCTGACCCATGAGGCCAGCCGCCCCGACACGCCGAACAGGTTAGACCCGGAACCCGTGGCCACCGCGCCCACGTTCACTTCCTGCATCTCCGCCTCCTCATCTGTAAGTATGTCAACATTCAGCACTGCCCCGTCTCTGCTCTCGACCCCATATAACAACGATTGCTTGTTTTCATGCGAGCGGAAAGCGGCAGGGATCAAATATATATGTATATACACATACATAAAGCCATTACGGTCAACTCGCTGGTTTCTGACTAATACGAACCAATACAAAGTCCAACTACTCATTATTTTCTACCATCTATCGACAATAGTCAGAATCCTCCACTATCTTTACACTCTATGTATGAGATCTACAAATCTAACTACGAACTAAGTAAGTCGCTAAAATACATAGTAACAAGTAAGCGTCTAGTCAATTATGTATAGTTTTTATTAAGAAAACTAACGGCCCACAAGAAGCTATTTAACAATACTTCAAAGCAATTAAATTCTTTTCAAGTGCTTTTACAGCTAATATTACATTATATTGTTACATTGAAAAGTTTTCCAATTGCCAACAATATGTTAGAAGTTAGATTTATATAAGAAATCAAATAGTTTGTTTTTGTTATCACTACATATTGGCACGTATAGAACTAACAAACAGCAAATACAGTGTACTGCGGCTGGGCACAGGGTGTGGTGACGTCATAGAGAGCATGCAGGACCGTTACTTACAGTCAGCAGGGTGCCGTCTGCTCGGCACTAGCCTCTGTACACCGTGCGGACAAACAGAAAACATTACTTCACGTATTAAACTACTAGCGCGGCCGGGGCCGGCGCACGAGGGTGGCCGGTCAGTGCGCGCGGGGCGGGTCGCGTTACGTGCACAAGCGAGTCCGTTCTGCTGATCCCTGCCGCTCACAAGTTATGTCCTACACTAACTCACTCGGTCTGTGTCGCGGAAGGACGGCAAGTCAAACATGTCTAATATCAAAATATCCAAGTTGCGTTACGAATGATTATATAGAGGAATCGAAAACTCCGTTGCTTGTACACAACATTGGTGAGAGTATATAAGTGTTAGTTTGTGTGTGTGTGTGTTCGTACCTAGAGCGGTCCTCTGCAGGGCGTACATCTCCTGTCCCTGGGGGGTGTGGAAGAATGATCGGTGTCTGAAGTAGGGCTGCGCCGCGGGCGCGAGGTCCGCCACGAGGCGCAGGAAGGAGGGCCGAGCGGGCGCCCGGTGAGCCCAGCACGCCCTCATGAGCTCGTACAGGCGGTCGGGGCAGTGCTCGGGCCGCTCCATCACTCCGCCCTCCACCACGTACCGCACCACCTGCTCGTTGGACAGACCCTGGAACGACACACGACTCATTCAACATGCGCCCGAGAATAAGCGAGTCGTTTATAAATGATAATTACGTGATGACGCATGTACCTGGTACGGCTGCATAGCGAGCGTGGCCATCTCCCACAGCACCACCCCGTAACTCCACACGTCACTGTTACTTGAAAACACCTGGAATTTATTGTTAATAGGACATTTAACAACTTTATACAAACTCGACATTCCCCTACTTTAGTCCAGTCCTTCTCAACATGTCCCAACATAACACAGTAACCAAGTTTCTCTAGCATATAACACATAGTTTTTACTATGTGTTATAATATCGCAGACCCTCTCTTATCGTAACATGAGCTTCGTCTGACGTCAATATATTTACTTAATGCTAATTACCACATAATTAGTGATTCTTTGATGAGTTTTTTTTGTCAAGTTACATAAACACTTATTGAAGATTCCCGATATAGATTTCTGAATACAGTACTGCAACAGATACTATTTTTTTGTCATCGTAATTCAAGTAGCTAAGTGATTTACAATTCAAACGCATGTAACAATAATGTACATTCATCAAGAGGTAAAGAAGGTATTCTTTCTTATATTTTCTTGTCACTGTATTGACTTACATCCTGATGTATAATCCCATCAAACCGGACAAGGAATTCTTATCGGGAATGCTAAATAGCAACTTATTAGTTACACAGATACGTAAAGTCGCATAAATTATATCTGTATCTCGTGACGTACCCCGTCCTTCAAACTCTCGGGGCTCATCCAGCGCACGGGCAGCAGTCCCTTGGTGCCCTTCCTATAGTAATCAGTCTCATATATGTCCCTGGTCATGCCGAAGTCCCCGACCTTGACGGTGAGGTCTCCCGCCACCATACAGTTCCGAGCCGCCAGGTCGCGGTGGACGAATTTCTTGGCCGATAAGTACGCCATACCGTCCGCTATTTCAATAGCCATCTGAAATTTGGTTAATTAGTGTTAATTAAATGTTTAAAAAAATCGAAAAACATTAAAATTTGTCGAGCCATTCCATTAGAACATTCATAGTTTATAATAAAACTATCCAATTCTGTCGAGATTGAATGAATTTAATTCCTAAACAAAAAGATTTTAGCCGTTATATAATAAATGGACCTGCCCATTTATTATTATTTATTATGCGGCATGGAAATAACGTGCTGCCATTTTAATTCGTAAGGAACATCGATAACATGAATGTGGCTAACCTGGAGTATATTCTGCAGCGTTGGCGGCTGCATGTTGGCGCCCTTCTTGGGCAGCGAGGAGTCAGCGTCTGGTCGGTGTGAGCGCAGGTAGCTCTTGAGGTCCCCGTGCTCCATGAGCTCCATGACGACCAGCGTGGGCTGACCCCTGGAAACCACGCCCAACAGGCGGACGACGTGGAACGTGTCGAAGGCCTTCATCACGGAGGCCTCGTTCAGGAACTCGATACGCTCACTGAAAAAAAATATATTGCGTTATGTAATATTAGAATAGTATGAACAATGTTTGAACTACGCTAGGGATAAAAATGTTGGGTCGGGCCGGGGAACATTTACAATGACCATAGGGACTTGGCTTCACTTGGCTTGGCTTGGTGGACTCACATAATACATTAATAGTAGATATCTTTCATTTTATAAGTTTTCTTTTGCAAATAAAATGATTTTGACTAATTGTTGTAAGACTATCCAGCTGGTTTCATTAGGAGTCAGCGTGGAAAGCAATACAAGTACTATGGAAGAAGTCCGTACATTTTTTTTACAGTAACAAAAAGATTGCTTCCTAGTTAAAGATCAGGTCAGATATAGTTGGGTAACTTTATTGATAATTACCGGTCAGTCGCATGTTCGTTGACCGTTTTCACTGCACACCTGGTCTCCGGTTTACCTTTCTCTATATTCTTCACTATGCCCTCGTACACCTACATACAGAAGATCTTATATTCAAATTAAAGTAACACACTCCACTTAATAAGCTCACAATGAATACATCATAAAGAACTGCAAGCAATATATATATCTATATATATGTATATGGAAATTAAAATGATGTAGAGACTACGCATCAGACCAGAGTCGTGTCCTCACCATGCCGAAGGAGCCCTGTCCCAGTTCCCTCACGAACTCAATGTTCCCGCGCGGCACCTCCCACTCGTCCGGCACGTACACCGTGGACACGTACTCCGGGTTGACGCTCGCGAACAGCTTGTTGGTCTCCGCGGGCTGCAGCGTGCGGCGCGCGTACCACACGCCCAGCACCACCACGGACACCAGCACGCCGCACGCCGCCACCACGCCCCACACCCACTCGTAGCTCTGCTCCGCCGCGCGCTCCTGTACACCATGACGACAAGGTTGCATGGATGGAACTAATACACGTCCCAGGCGGGGGGCCTTTATGAATAGTTTCCTGTATTGATATGGTGGTAGGATATGAACACATTAAGGCAATCATCGAGAAGTCAAAGTTTAACTCCGTTTGGACAATTTGAACTATATATATATATATCATATGAACATGAATTAATATTCTATAAGCATATAGTGCGAGACATATAGTTTTAGATGTTGGAGCTATCATACATGGCTGAGAGACTGCTTCACACGATCATTGCGAAGGTGTGTGGCGGTAGAGGAGGGTATGGCTGAAAACATTATGGGCGTTGCGCACCGGTATGAAGACGTAGAGGTCGGTGGAGACGTTCCCGGAGCCGGCGAGTGTGAGCGGCGTCACCCGCAGCGAGTAGTTCCCGGGGGCCAGGTTGCGGACCAGCACGCCGCGGCCGTTGGCCTCGTAGTCCTCCGCTGTGATACAGCTGCCCAGACCCATCTCCTGGAGATTGACACACTTACTTACTTTCAACTGTTAACTGGCTACGGGCTTATATACATACAAATGTATATGTGACTCCAATGGTGCCAAAAGCTTTAGGGGCACAGTGAGGTGCTAAGGGATTCTGACGGATGGAAGGTTTGGGATTTTGGTGTGCACTTGGTGTTTTGATTCTCATCCGGTTCTATACTGTAAGTGTTTGGTGCTACTGCGGCTTTCAGCTCACATAAGAGCTGTACCCGGTGATTAGTGACTACAGCCAGGTAGTGACTTGTACCACCTAATGTAACAAGATTAGGCAGTCGACATTATTATGACACAGTAAATTCAACTATAGATGATTGCTTTTCTGGGCTGGTATATAGGTGACCGAGATTATTTAATTAAAAATAGCAATAATCTCAGCAACTATAGAAATTTTATTATTAAAAAAGAAATTTCCTTAGCAAAAATGAATATTTAGTAAGCAAGAAACAAATATATATTAAAATATCAAATGAATTTATTGTAAGTCTACATATACATAACACTGAATGAAGTCGGGTTTGAGCGAAACTATTTAGCTCATTCAAGTTTTGACCGCGGGATGTAAGGAACACAAACTGTAGCGCACATGATGACTGTAAGTACCTGGTTGTTGTTCTCGACCCGGGAGTGGTACACGTTGTAAGCGACTACGAATCCGTTAGGGTCCTCCGGCGGAACCCACGTCACGTTCACCTCCGGCAGGGTCTTGTTCGACGGCAGCACCTCCGCCTGCAGGCTCCTCACCACGTCCGCGTTCGCTGCACGACAATACGACCCGATCACACTCACAGTAGAACAATTACATTCCGGAGTGACGTCACTATAGTAAAAACTTATTTTATGGTTAATCATTATGATTAAGAATTAATAATTTATAAAAATAATTACAGTTAACTTAATCAAATATAGTCTGTTCGAAGGGACCCAAATGAATACTTGTTTCTATAACAATGCACTAATTCTGGTACATATTGTGTCGCCTCACATCTCTCGAGCGTGCGGAAGGTGTAGTGCGCTCGTTCGGAGCACCAGGACCTCTCGTAGGCCTCATAGGTCTCGTTGGCGTCTCTCTCGCGACACGCCCACACGTTCACCGTGTACCACGTGAAGTGGCGCAGGTTGTCCACCGTCAGGGAGCGGGCGCTGCCCTCCAGGTCGTAGTACAGGGACTTGACGTACTCTGAACGACATAGTGGTATCAATACTCATAGCGGCAGTCTTATTAACAAAAATATATTATATAAATAGCTGAGTTGCCGATTGAAATACAATAATCGAAGTCAGACTGTTTTAAAAATATAATCTTTATTACAATGGCAACAATTTAATACATGTCAGTTTTATATGTCATTAACACATGACGCGACATCTGCCGGGGCCGTGTTCCCGGTCGGATTCAAACTCATTACAGTGTCGCGGGCAATAAAAAGTATCGTAAATTCGCTTCGACAAATTTTATAGCCGTCTTTAAACGGCGACCTCCAGAGACATGTTAAGTATAACCTGCGACCCTCGGTGACGTAAGCCACGTGACGGACAATGTAACACACGGACGGCCTCATGTCTGACGTACAAACTAATGTAGCAATCTATACGGTTGCCCTCAACGTAAGACCACGGAATGAGACATTATTCATGTTGTACAATCATCAAGTTAAGACTTCGGGCGTTCGTCCCAACCTATGTACATGGCACAGTCACCGGGGCTCCGCTGTATGTGTTGCATCTAAAAACGCTATCAAAGCAATGAGCTTAACCAATGCGAAGGACTTAACCATAAACTTCTGAAGATTTTTTCACATATCGAATATAATCTGTGAGTTTTAAACCGTTGTCTTGGTAAGGATAGAACACTACAGCCTGTAAGTGCGTAGTACTAACTGCCGTCAGTGTCGTTGGTGTTGTTCCTCCCCATGTGTGGGGAGTGAGGGTCCGTCAGTATGACCAGCATGCTGTTGACGGCCGCCGTCACCGAGCGCCGGATGCGGCTGGAAGACGACTCGTTGGACGGAGCGCTCTGCCGGACCTTCACGTACACCTGGACATTACGTTACACGTACAACTATCATTCATCCTAAGGTTGTTACTGAAGTTCATAGTGTGGCTTAGACAGAGTCGCTGCATGATGAACAGTGACCTCTCGTGTGACGCCGTGACTCGGGCGGTGGATGTCGTCGGAGGGTTTCCATGATCATAGCCACAGTTTTAAAACATTTTTCAGTCCTACAATGTCCCTCAATTATACGAAAAACTATCGATAACCATAATTCTTAATAGTATTCTTAAGTGTTATATCCTATCGTACCAGATTCTGCAGCTCGTTCTCGAAGTTGATGCTCTCGACTCGTTCCTGTTCAGCGACGGACGAGAACCTGGTAGGCCTGGCGTCGTCCCGGCAGGCGCACTCCCCCCCTACCTCCCCGCCGCCCCCCGCGGCACCCTCTCCCCCCGCCGTCCCCTCCCCCTTCCTCTCCTTCTTCTCCTTCTCCGGCCCCTCCTCGCCCCTCATCGCGATCATGTTCACGAGCGCGCTAGCTGTCAATGACATTATAATGTTAAATTATCGACTCTTAGACCGCATGTGACTTTTGGGTGATTCTGTTTAATTCGATGTTTATGTCACTGTTTTAAATTAAACAGTCCATGGGCACATCTCATACAGAAAGTAATATCTTAGCCGAATCGGATCTGTAGCAGCTGCATTGGTGTATGTAATGTATTTACGATTGCCGCAGTAGTTGACGTTGAGAGCCAAGATCTTGGGCCGGTTATAGTTGTTCGCCTGGATTTCTACGTAGTACAGAATGATGGTGCCGTTGGACATAGACGGCGGCTGCCATTTGATGGTCGCAGAATGATCCTTGAGAGATTCCACTGTAAGTCCGAGAGGAGGACTGGGCGCTGCAAGAAACGTATTATATAAGTAACGGAAGAATGATACAGGGGAATGTAGTGATCGCGAGTCGCGTACTCACGTCCTGGTAATGTCTGGAAGTATATGATGGGGCTCTGGGCGCCCTTCCGGTCCTGTAGGGTGGTGTAGGTCTTGACGTAGGCGGCGTACCGCGTGTAGGGCGTCAACTGAGACAGAGGATAGAACAGCGGCTGGTTGGGAGTGTTGCAGGGACTCTGTAACAAGGCCTTCTTGTTCTTGGGTTCCTCTTTCGTGTTGTTTCTCGCTTCGTCGATCGTTACGTCCAGAACATTCCAACTGAAATTGCCGACTGAGTAAATACCGCACTTAGATACGTCTGATTCGTTTCATTATCAATACACACATACAACACTAACAGCATCAAACAAACAACCAACCGAGCAAAGTATTTATTTCACTTTAAAACTAAATGGTTAGGCATACACTTAAATTACCGTTTTTCTTCCTTTTTAATATACATCCTATAAGTTATAAGCACTTTTTCCTAACACGTTAATAATTAAACTCACTTATCAGAGCAGGCGTCTCTCTGGCCGTAAAGCGTTACGTTATGCTCTGCGGCCACGTAGTAGATGGAGTAGCCCAGCAGTTTTCGGGAGTCCTCCAGACAGTACGTGTCCCACTTAAGAATCACCACCTTAGGGAACAACTCGCTGACCTTCAGGTGCAACGTGTCCTGGAAACCTGAGGGGGTAACGCCAGGGATCAATATATGTATATATGAAGATGGAAATGAAATCTACTTGCGTGTTATTTGTATGGCAAAGAACGAACACTCTCGACTTGACTTATCGTAACGCATTATAACGTTGTAGCTGGATCAATTTGTTTTCATTAAGACACCACACCTCTCCCAGCGAACTACTTACAGGTGTTCTACTTACAAGAAGCCTGGTCCCCGTTGTTGTCCTGGGACACTTCGTTCTCACTGAAGGTCTTCACGGGTATCTTCGTCATATTCTTCAGGGGCAGCAGCTGGCTGTAGCACAGCTTGGGATTGAAATGTATGAACAGCCTGCCCTCGGATATTTCTATGGACTTGTGAGTAGACCAGTTCCACAGCATCTCCAGGTTAGGGTTGTTGAAGATGTACAGACTCTGGCCTCTGGAATTTGGTTTAATGTTATACGTTGTACTTTCAATATTTATTACATAATTGAGTAGTAAATTTGTTTGGATTAAATTTTAAAATGGCTTGAATCGTTTTTGTATGATTTAGGCGTTTTACGAGGGAACAGAATATTCTTCGGCTAACACACGGGAGGTAATCATGTATGTATATTGAAACGAAACTAATATTATTCCATTTACTACGCGTACTTTCTTTTGCTCGTGATCCCGGTAGCTGAAGGTAACCGAAACGTAATACGAGAAATTATTATTTTAATTACAATAAATACTCGCGAAAGTCTTAGACACATTAATATATCACTGATACTAGTAATACACAAATAACAGTCAGTGTGTGAGGTGGTCAGTGTTCGGCTCACTTGTCAGCGTTCTTCCCGCCGATCCGCTGCAGACTCCTCAAGAACATGAGCGACACCACGGGCACGGCGCGGACCACACGCAGCGCGCCCTCTATCACACGGATCTCGCCCAGCGTGGACTCCAACACGGCGACCGTGTTACCTGACACACACACATGGATAATACGTAACGCATCGAGATACACACACGCACACATACAAAATGTTCACACACACATAGATCATATGTAACACATCGAGTTACACACACGCACACATACAAAATGTTCACACACA
>DVQP01002392.1:0-12701 GCA_018231745.1 Danaus eresimus
TTATATATATTTAGCTACATTCTTATTACATACTATTGGTTTAAGGTTGAAAACCCATATGGAGATCCTGTGGATCCAGAGAAAGCTCCTGAAGCTATTAGTAAAGCTGTTGCAACTTTACCCCCTGAACAAATGTTTGAACTCATGAAGCAAATGAAATTATGTATTCAGGTACTAATATTAATTTTATTAATATATTATGATTTTGATGGTTGGTGTATGTAATGAATGAAAATTCAAATTACTTAATTTAATTTAAGAACCTAATTACTATTAATTGTTCTGACTATATTGAAGCGTGACACAAAAGTGAATATTCTAAAAGAAATATAAAACTAAAAAGTCTATTCACAAGAAACTTCTAAATCAGATTCTTGTATATTATACAATTTTACTTAGAAGTTAGACTATACATAGAATATACATTTTAACTTAAGAGCAACCTGCTACACTGTAATTCTCTTATTTTTTAATTAACTATCACTATACAGAGTCTCATCACATACCATAATATTATAATAGATAGATGAGAATTTGAAATTTCATTGTTTATGTTAATAAAATATTAAAAAAATCTGTTTCTAGAATAATCCAACAGAAGCTAGGAACATGTTGCTGCAAAATCCTCAACTTGCATATGCTTTGTTACAAGCGCAAGTTATAATGAGGATTGTGGACCCCATCACAGCTGTTGTGAGTAAAACTATCACAGAAATGTATTTAAATATAATTGCTATCTATATTTAGTTTAATAAAATTTTATACATTTTGAACTTTGAATATTAAAAATGTCTGTTTTTGAGGGTATATGTAGGTCTGATATTAATTGAAACAAAATAATCTGAATGGATTTTAATAAAAACTTTGCAATAATGACGCTTAGGCATTTTTAATTTGTTATTTGCAGCTATGTAGTATCAAGATAGTAATTAATATAATATTTAATATTACTATTATAGTTTGACATATTTAAACATGTATATTTTATTATGTTTTTACATGTTTTTTGGTATATGTATATTATTTTTATTTATAGAGTATGTTGCATCCCAGTAATGCCGTTCCTCCAGTGCTACAACCTGGCGATAAGCCACCCGTTTCCAATGTTTATATGCCGAATCCACCACCTCCCGGTAATTTGTTTGCCAAATTTTTTTGTAGATTGGAGTTAAGAAAATTGATTTGAAGAATTATAGCAGATTTAATAATTTTTTATATATTTCAGTTCAACAACCACCTCTATTGGCTAATCCACCTCCAACTCAGAATCAGTATGTCCGTAAGTATATTGCCTAATAGTAAAGATCGGTTAGGTTAGTCTGTTGAAAGCAAGTGCGCAAAAAGAAATAACCACAAACGAGAAATCTCTAGGATTTATGAGAGAAGGCACAATGGCCATAAAATCCAACTTCTAGCCCTACTCTATCCTTCAAGTGGCTGCAAATTGGACTATAATGATGGATACAATTGAGAAACAATATAAAATCCTAGAAGATATTTATGTGTCAGTGTTCAGACCGGGCATATTTAAGTATTAGGTAATTTTAACGCGCGTTGTGTTATAGTGCTTACGGTTTCTTGGGCCACCAACATGCCCAAAGACCATGCCAACAAGGTAACAAGTATTGCGAGCTAACTAAGGAACTTATTACGAATAAGTTCGTGGTAATTTGTACGTGGTAGACGTGGGAGAAAAAGGTATAACAGCTAACTCTCTCTAAAACCTACTAAAATATTTGGGTCTGTTCAGAACTAACCTCTATTCACTCTTAGAACTTACTTCGAAGGCAGCCCTAGTAGGTTAGTTTTATATTTGGTTACGAAGAGACAGGATCTTGGACGGTGGAGGGGAGCATTTAACATACATGATTAAACCTACACCTGGGTCACGAGTCCCAGGCAGTGTTGAAGCTCCTCTCCCTGCAACGCGATGGACCCGGCATCCGCACGGCGAATCCACGAACTGCTGAGAATTTCATCTCTATTACCGGAGATTGAAGTTATTTAAAATATACGAAATACATTTGTAATAAAATCATTAAACCTAATATATTATCATAGTTTTCTGAATATATGTATATTTCTTCACATAAATAAAAATAAGAAGTTTCTATAATAATTGAATGAATGATAATGTTCTCAGCTCGTCCCCCACAACAAATGGACACTGATCTACGTAACTCTCGACCTCCATTATTAGACCAGGATATGCGGAGTCTGCATCACACTGCGCCGCCGCCCGTACATCAACCTGTTCAGGATAAGTATGTTTTATTCCATTTCCCTAATGTTCTTCATATGAAGTCTATAACATAAGTTTTAACGCACATTTCCTTTAAGAAGGATGTATATGTTAAGATAATAAATATAAGAGATTAGACAACTGGCAATGTATTTTTTATATGTACTTGCCAAATGTTAATTGATAAAATTATACTATTTTATTATGCAAAATCAATAAATTATTGGTAATTAAATAGGCTTACATGATTTTTAAATGTATTAGTAGTAAATCCTGTGTCTGTATGTAGCAGGAAGTAGGCAGCAGTGACATTTTAATAGTATCAATAATAAATATTATTGATACTATTAAAATTGTTTTTAAAACACATGAGTATTATAAAGAATGAGTATAAGAAAGATAACAAATTTAAACTTATATTTTATGTATATATATCCGATACGAAAGATATTATATATTTTTAATTAATATCGTTATTTTTTAAGACCACCTCTGGATGTTAATGATAAGTAAGTTAATAACTTATATTTGACTCATTACAGTATTTTTTTATTATTTGTTCAACCTAAATGTAATAAATAAGCATCTAAAAATTATTTTGGTACTTTTAACGTGAATTTTTTGGAAAATTATTTATAATAATGATAAAATATTTTATATTAATAGTTCGTTTCCCCGAGATCCTCGTCTCGCTAGTATGCCGTTCAACTCGGACCCTCGCGTGCGATCAGATCCGCGCACGCAAACTAAGATGCCACGTAAGTGTATACAGTTATGAAAAATATATCAAATATAATTCACTATTACAAAACAATATTTAATAAAAATATAAATTATATATTGTTTATAATAATATTATATTTGTCAAGACATTTTGGTGATATCATAGTTTATTCGTTACACCGAACACATACAAACATTGACTATACATGTGTAGGTGTTAAATTGTATTTGTTTCTACTTGTAAAACAAATTTCACATTTAGTTTTTAATTTTATTGCTTTACTTTATAATTTTTTGAGATTTACAACATATTATTAATATTATTGTTTTTGCTACCAGCCCAAATGCCACCTGGCATGCCGAGTATGGCACAAGCGAGGACCATACAGGGTATTCCTTCAGGGGCATCTGACCAAGAGAAGGCAAGGCTTAATGTTTGGTAATGAAATAACTAGTGTTTATGAAACTTATTTTTTTCATGTGTATTTTTTTTTCAGGCTGCCTTAATTATGCAAGTGTTACAGTTATCTGACGAACAAATAGCACTGTTGCCTCCAGAACAACGTGCTAGTATTCTTATGCTTAAAGAACAAATAGCAAAAAGCACACAACAACGTTAAATAACGTTAAGAACAAATCCTTTAATATTTCGTTATGATAAACGTTAACCATTGAGTGGAATAAAAAATTAACATCTTCCGTAATAAAAAAAATAACGTAATAGAATTTTATTTTATTTCATTTTGACACAACCGTTTTCCTAAATACATTTGACATTTAAAAATATAACATAATTTTATTTTCATCATTATGGCAACACGAAAAAATGAATGTAGTTGTAGCGGCTGTCAATGAATCTTGTTGACTGTTGACATAACTACTTGCATTTATAGCGTTTAGCGTGTCCACCTTACGTCTTACTACTTAGTCATTGGCGCGATTGGCGCGCTATATAGTGTATTTATAGTCAAGTTTTATTATAACCAGTATTGTGGCCAGTTTTTGAATATTCGCCAAATACGTTTACGTATTTTCTTTGTTTCTTATTATTTACTCTTTATTTGATGTGAGTACAAAAAACTTCATTGATTCCTTTTTATCATAATTTTATATGTGTGAATTGAATTTAATACATATGTATCGATATTAACTTGTCGAATGGGTTTTAAGCAAGGTTTCTATTCAATGTCAGGGGTATTTCAAATTAAAATAAATATTATAGTTTCTTTAATGTTCACAATATTCATTTCAAATTGGATATACTTACGTTTATACCTACAAAATAATATGAAATTATAATTACCAGTTTTCGGTGTTTTGTTCACGATTCTCGATGCGCAATGAGTAAAGTTAGGAAACAATCCTGTTTGTACACTACTTTGCATATTTAAACTACAAAGTCAGCATGGTTTTCCATTTTTCATTTGTAAAACTTCACGTATAATAGTAACAAAGTGAGTTTAAGAATGAAAAACTGGTGAGGCTCCGAATTTAGTTACATGTTAACTTTAGTAAAGAAATAAACGTATTTAACTTGTAATTACGTCGATAAATTTGTTAATAGAACCAACTTTCTTTGAAATGTAGTTATCGTCTTCGTTAATTTTTATTAACAAATTATACATTGTAATTTTACTGGTTCATTTATATGGTTACGCGCAAAACACATTTTTCTTTTTGGAAAAAATACTTTGCTTATACGTATTGTACATTGATTTCATTTATATAAATCTGACATGAGTCAGGGTTTAAAAATAATTTCGTCACTTGAATATTATTCTTTCGGAATAACCCACCCATATAGGTAAAATGTTGCTGAGATCGATACTTGTCGCTGTTAGTGAAAAATCATTTACTTAAATGGGTTTATTTAGATTTGTCACATGATGATTGACTTAAGAAAAACGAATAGACACCGATCATCATGAACATTTCCATGAAATCAAAAGTCCTGTTAAATGTCTAGTATTGATCTTATATATCATAAGTATTGACTATTCAATAAGAAAACTTGGCTAGAATTTGAATTTAAATCAAATATTTTAATGTAAACACCGTCCATTGATTAACAAAGATGCGAAACAGAAACTAACGCACTTATACCTTACTAAAAGTTACCACCTCCATACTACATACGCATCGTTTTCTGTTTTCCATTCATAAATCTCTGCACATAATAGTTTCGAAATAAATGAGTGAAAATCTGAAAACGGTCTGTAGTTAATATGACCATGCAAACCGATAGTAAGGATAAAGTCTGAATTCCTGTATTCCACACAACTTGTGCTTCATATGATAGATGGCGCTACATTCGAGACGGTTTTATACCAATAAGAAATATATTCTATAAATTTCTCATGACACAAACAAAAAGCTTCCCATATAAGTGAATCCATAGTAAGATATAATTTACATTCGTAAGTAAATATAAGGTTTTTCGTATGTATTCAGATAAAAAATCATGTTGAAGGCTCTACTGTGTCTAAGCCTCCTTGTACTGTACGGGAACTGTAAATACAACAGCTTTAAAAGTGGAGATTTTAAAGATGCTACTGAGAAATTAACATCACAAAAACTCTATGTTCCGGATCCTCCCGACCATAAAAAGTTGGTGGCAATGGCGAGATATGTTCTCCATAACTGCAGTAAGTGCTTTTACTACACGAAAATAAAGATTTTTAATTAAACTACATTACCTATAACTATGAAGGTCACAGATATAGCTGTTTATTTTGCATATAATATTTTTTTATTACATTACGTAAAAAGGAAATGACCTTTATCGAACCAATTCACTTACATTTGAAAACACTTCATGGTCCTAGTAAGAGTTGTAAACCGACGCTTAAAACGTTTGCTTTTATATATTATAATATATACAGTTATTTTTATAATATATACAGTTATTTTATTATAATATATTTTGTTGATAATAATATATACGTCGGATATTATAGCCGCTTATTAAGTTACAGAAAAAACGCATTTTCTTTTTGAAATTTTTTACATATCTCTTTATAATAAAGGTCAATATTGACGTAAGAAAATTCCAACGTTAATAATGTTACGCCACTTATTTATTGTATGAAATGGCTACTATTTTTAACAGATTGGGCGTCAATAGCCACAATTTCAACTTTACCAGCCATAGAAGGATTCCCATTTTCAAACGTTAAATCTATTGTTGATGGATCCATAGCGAATTCCACTGGTATCCCATACTTTTATATGTCGCCATTGGACTTCACTGCTCGCGATCTATCGGTAAATTTATTACGTTAAACTCATCTTAATGACTTGTATAATGACTTAGCATTATTCATTGGTTTTATATAGATTATGTATGTTAAATAGAAAGATATACGCTCCACGGTGCTAGTTTCTCTAGAGGAGACAAGATTTTGCGAATTTAAAAAATACGACCCTGAAGATCCGAGGTGCACCAGATTGATGTTATCGGGACTAATGAAGAAGGTAATTGAAATTCATTTGTTAATGAAATAAGTATGCAAATTAATTTTAACAATTGTAAGTACATATATATGACTGAAAAAAAAATGAACTTTAACCCAGTCAAAAAAACACAAAATATACAAATATACAATATGATAACAGTTACACCGTTATTTGCACGTCTCTTTTATCACAGCGATAAGTTGATAAGTGATAACATTTAACCCTAAGCAATTATAGCTTTCACAACAATAGTATCTCATGTATTGATTTATAATAAGTCTGATTGTGTCGTAACAAGGAGATTTATGATAATTATCATTTAATAAAGATGTTTGCATTTACATCCATTCAACAAAACAGAGGTAGTGTTTAGACAGCAGAGGCGACAATAATTGACAACGACTGTCATTTGTCAATATATATATACCTGCTCAAATGTTTTTTTTTAATTTATAAACGTCTCGGATTGCATTTCGGAGCCCTAATTCACTATTATGTTTAATTAAATACTTTTTATGAATTCATTACACATACAGCTATATATCTTTGCACATACAATATGAAGGATATATAATTTGTTACGTTAATATATGGGACTTTTTTAAATTACTGTGATTCAGATATGTGAATACTTTAATAGCAAAATGTATTATAGATTTTTTTTTTGTGGAATATAGCTTTGTGAACTGTTTTCAATATGAAAAAAAATAATATTATTTACATATAAAAAGGATTATTGACATCGATTTCATTACCGTATTTAATTTTTTTTTCATAAAGACATTTACGCCTTGGTGAAATCACGAAATAGAAATATTAGAATATATGTTGTATAATAATATTTTCAGGTTAAGGAAAACACTCCAGAGTACACATTTGCAAAGGCTGCATTATTCGAAAGGCACCCAGACATGGCGAACTTTCCGCCCGGTTTGTAATATATCAATATTTACATTAACTTCAAAATTATATATTCAACTTAATATTCCATACATTTTCAGATCACAATTGGTTCGTGGCTAAAATGAAGATAGCCCAAATAGCTATGGTCGATTGGTTCGGCGGGGCTAAATATGTCCCTGTTAAAGATTACCTCGCCTACAACTATACTGGGATGGAGATGTTGCATAAATTTGACCTTTAACTTATAATAAATGATAATAACACAGTGAAATAAATAATATTTTTATAAGATATGTATATCTTATTTTTTTATGTTTTATTTGATATGCATATATTTTACATAATTGTTACATAATATCATAATTCAATGTCATAATATTTTATAAATCATATAAGCAACCTAAAATTATCACAACTGAAAAATACTTCACATTTTATATAATATATATGAATAATAACTTACAAATGAATTAGATGATAAAAATAATTTATTGCTATGTTAAAAATAACACCAAACAAATTATTTTGTTGATAATGTAACTAAGTTTATATTAGCAGATTTTTGTAATCCTTTTGAAATAGAATGTTAAAACTCTTCAGAGATAAACAAAAGAATTCAAATATTGTGCAATCTTGAGCAGTATTTGAAGGAACCCTATATATATATAAAAAAGTAAATATTTAAAAACTAAAGGAATTAAAATTTTCTATTAAACTTCTGTATTATTATAATAGCTGTACTTTTCCATTGCAATGCACACAAGAAGCTACTGTTATATTTCCACTACTGTTGTAAGCATGATTCACTAGAGCATGTACGGGCCCTTCATTCACTTTCCTTATTTCAAATGGTGCAGCCATTACCTGAAATATTATGATATTTTTTAGTCCTTTTCTAAACCAAAGTTTCAGTTGTTTATGTGCAATAACTATAACAATTTTGTACAGATAATAATGAGAGCATATTGACATATTTAACCTTATTAATACATTTTTACTATCAAACTCACTTGTTCAGCATATTTTTCCGCCTCAGTGGCAGTCGATAATTTATCCAAATGACTTACATCTGGTTTTTCAATAGAGCTACTAATATTTTCGGACAGTTTTAAGTTTGTTGACGCCAAGTCAAGGACATTGGCTGAATGTGGCATGGTCGTGGTAAAATTAAGATTACCGATTGTACGATTTTTATTTCCCATATATTCAGATATAGCTATATTTTCTAGCCAATTCTCGTGTAACCCATACAAGTTCTTATATGTGCATATCAACATATCCCTTATCCTGCATCTTTCATCAAGCAACTGGGTAATTGACTGCTGTAAATTAACTGTTTTTTCGGTCAAAACTTTCTTACACATAGCAAGTTCTTCAATCATTAAACTGAAATGTTAAACATAACTAAGTTAATTATGTTTTAATATATTTTTTGTTTTCATTTATTTATAATAATTTTACCTGCTTGCTAAGAATTTACTTCTCCACACTTCGCATTGACCAGCCAACCATTCAGTTTGTTCCTAAAAAAATATATATAAAACATTCAGTCTCCCCAAGAACAAGATACTGACCTATAGTTTTTATGTATTTTTTATTCGAATTTATTATAGAGCGACCAATACTAAATATGCAAGATAAATTGACCAGCCAAAAATAGTTTTGCATTTGCATAATAATATAATATGTATTATATATTGAAGGTTAAATTTGTATTTAAATACTACCGTATTACTGTACAATTCATTGGGTATATATCTGAGACATTAAGATTGGGTTAATAATAAATTACTTAAAATAATAATTTTTCAAAAAAAAAGTAGCTTCTATTACACAACATAACATCAAATATATATGAGCAAGTATCCTCTTAAAAATGATCCAGCTGTTTCAGATATGGGACAGAACAAGTAAACATACAGAGAGAAAAATATTGTTATATTTGTACTGTATGTACATCCATATACATTGAGTAAAAAACGGTTTTAAAACAACAGATACTCCTACTTAATTTTTTGTAAAGAAAATAATGTATGCTTTTAATGACTTTGTTTAAATTTTGTTAACATGTGACCTTTATTTAATAAATTGTATATTCTTAAAATAATTTATATGTTCATACAATAATATTTAGCAATCATACAATGAATGAAGTCAATATCATTTATTTACTATGTGACCATTATGCCATTTCATTTGATTTACTACTTGGATAGATATATGTTAGTTCACTTTCCCCATTTCAATCTTACCTTCAATATGATTAAATTTGTTTTAAAGAACTGACCTAAAAGCCACAGATGCCTAGATAATATATTTTTTAAAAGAATCTGCAGCTAAATCAGATTATATACTTAACAATACTAATCCCTCTAATATAATCATCATCATGTCTATTGTCTCTTATAAACAGACATCAATTATTTTTATTATATATATTTTTTATTTGTAAAGTGTATAGAGATTAATTATAATTGAACAATATGATAGTTATATAACATATAAGGGGAGATTAAATTTAATCGGTACAACTGTGGTATCATACCACCTCATCATTGGATTTCTAACTTAAACCATAACAACATCAATCAAAATCTATATTAAATATATTTAAATATTTCACATTTATTGAGTTAAAACAAAAAGCACCTAAGACAAAAACCAATTTTATCTTTTTCTACAGCGGAAATAACTTTTCTGACCTTGGTGTTCAAACGGCAACACTCACAGTGTAATGTGTAATGACGAAGTTTAGATAAATCACAGCTATGCACCACATTTTTTGATATATGTAAATTGGTGTAGCATATATATGTAGGTGTATAACTAATAAACAACTTTTACATGTATAATACTAGTAAGAAGATTACTAATAAATTAATGCCTGTTAAGATTACCTGATGGGTAGACAAATGTTGAGCTGAGTTCAGCAAAGCGTTGGCCAAGTGTTTCTTATCCTCATTAAGTGAGTGCACCTTAAATTCCAAATCCTCACCCATGGACGCCACCAGCATTGTTTTTAATTCCTTATTTACCTGTTAGGAATAAAATTAAAATACGGCTATTGTGGTTTAGCAATACAATAATAAATATGTTTTGTAAAATATATTGATTAACCTGTGCTTGTTGTTTTAATTGTTCCTTCAAACTTTCATTTTCTTTGGTTAGCTCATCAATTTTCTTTTGCTTTTCATTATCAACATTCACCTTATCACAATCTGTTTCAGATTTATCACTACAAGATAACAGTTTACTCCTTGGTCTATATTCATTTATAGTGGTATTCATTTGAGACATTTGATTAATTAATTTATTTATATCCATATGATTTCGTGACTTTTTGCTTCCTTTAGAGTTAAAATTTGGTGTGATAGGTTTAACAGCCCCCGGGTATGGTTCATAGGGAACGAACTTAGGAGTCTTGGAATATATATGTGAACTTCTTCTTTCGGGTGTTACAACTTTGCTTGGATATATTTGAATAAGCCTTCGACCAGGCAAAGACTCTTGACAGCTTAATCCAGTAGTAGTAGATTTTGTTTCGGATATTGGACGATTTTCTTTCGTAAAGTCTACGGATTCCATCCCATCACCAGCAGTTCTTATTTTATTCATAAATTCTGTGTATAAGAAGGTTTACATAAGATATAACATTTTGATAATTGACAAATACAAAATAAGTCTACTCACTGGTATTAAAAGATATCAAAGTATCCATATTGTTAGCAACAAGAATGCAAATATTTATAATCTAATGTATCAAACATAAACAAGTAAGATTTCTTCCTACGTCCACGGATATATTGTCATATTGCAAATGTCAATTTACATGACAATTGACAACCAACTTATAGAAGCTCATCTATCTGGTATGACATTATAACAGAATTCATTATAGTACGTCCTAGATTCTCGGTTTTAGAAAGTCATTTTTTAAAATATTGATATAAAATACATTTTAAAATATTAAATCTGACCACTGTTATTCACTGCTTTAATTTTTACTGACTGTAAAGAATTAAATGGGCCGTATATTATAATTATTGTTACCAATCACGTAAGGGAAAAATTAATAAATACCATAGAAATAAGGAATTTATAAGAAAGACATGCTCATTTTATTTTTTTTATTAGAATAAATAAAAAGTTTGCTACATAAAAGTGACAAGTACAGTTTAGGCATTCAGTGTAGATTCCAATTCCCCATTAGCTAACATTTCTTTAATTATATCTAATCCACCAATCAGTTCCCCTTTCACGTAGACTTGGGGGTATGTTGGCCAATCGGAATACGTCTTCAATCCTTGACGAACCTCTTCATCGGTCAAAATGTCAAATGTGTCATATGGTGAGCTGCAACAGATAAAAAATATAACTGAATTACGCTGAGAGTTTATTAACAAAGTAAAATAGAACGAGTGGTGGTGGAGCAACGTTCATTTCAATATTTTTTTACAACTAATTGCTCAGGAAAACAATGGTTGTAATTCTTTAATTTAGTACTAAACTATAATTAGGGTTCCAAACGATCAGTTGAAATATATTAAAAACAAAATAAATCTAAGTTTGTATTGGTATATAGTTTATATTATTATACAAAAGGACGACTATAATTTAAAGATTGCATGTTCTTAATATCTTTTTAAAATAAAATAACTTAATTAGTGAAGTTTAAAAATTCAATCAATGTAAATTGTAAATTAGGTGAAATAAATGTTTTCACCGTCGAAATAATAAAATGAAATAGATATATAAAATAGTATATATAATTTATTATTCTTTACGGTACATTGTGGTGATGATAGGAAATATAAGACAGTAGTATGACCTATGATAGCAAATAATGAAATCCCTACATCATTTTTGCTATGGTTTAAAGGTCTAGGTCAAATATTGTCTTCTACGATGGTGTTTATCAGACAGAGGTATCCAAGAAAGAAGAGTTTTTTACGTAAGGGGGAATGCTTTATTATAGAAGTGGAGAGATATATCAATAAGATTATGTTCCTTGTTCTTGTTAGTCACTAGGTTCATTTTACAACACAAAAGAGAGTCAACAACCTCCAGGAAAAGTAGCTACCTTATAGCCCCTAATAAATACAGAAAAAACATATGTCTAATATATTTCGGCTTTACCACGAGACTTATTACTTTAAAAGTAAATAGCCCCGACGTTTCGGTTACTTTTCAGCAACCGTGATCACGGTGATCAGACAGTGCTGGAGATTAGAAATCTGATGATCGTACTTAATATACTTCAGACGAATATTCTGGAAAGTTGAAGAATTCCCTTATAAACAGGCCTGATGAAGTGCATTGGTAGCTTGAAAACATCATCATCATCATTAGCCTATAGGTGCACACTGCTGAGCAAAGG
>DVQP01002393.1:0-12698 GCA_018231745.1 Danaus eresimus
GTTTTGTTTTTGACATCAAAAATATCCTTTGTTTTTGTTCGTTTTATCCTTAATAGGATCTCGTTCTACATACATATGAACAAAAGGTCGAGAAGATTTGACGCGTCTTAGCATTAATACACTGCTAAAATGCATTTTCTAACAGTTACCCCAGGGATGTAGAAAAATATTAAGCGCTCTGAATGTGTTTTAACTAAAAAGATAGATTTATATGTCTATTCATGTTAAAGTTATTACATAAGTTAGGAAAGTCACTAACACACTTATAAGAATATTACAGTCGTGAAATATTTCCCATTACGCGTTCTACGTTAGATAAGAGTAAATTTATTTTGAAAACAAGTGTACTGCTGGCCAGGCGTGTATGCATTGTTACAAAACACAGCATAATAGACAAACGGACCAACATCTGTCTGGTGCATACGTGCGGCCTTTATTAAAACTACCTCTATGACATAGGTTAGTATAAAATCTTTATTGCATTTGGCAGTTATAATATTCATATTACCGAGAAGGTATGCAGGTGAATTTGGAAGCAATCCAAAGTATACGGCAGGCTTAGTTCACACTGACGCTGTAAGCGGTAGCGGACCGTGTAGCGAAAACACAAAAGAAATATAAGCAAAATAATACATAGGAAGCCCTAAGGTTAATTGATGACCAATCGAATTATAAATAGTTTGTCAGACGTGACGATTTAATAAAATGCTATAAGTTTTAAGAAATATCGTTTAAACGCTACCGCTCGACTCTTTTCAGATGCAAGGGAGGCTGCGTTGGATTCGCAAACTATTTCCAAACGTAAACACTAAACACAGTTTTGGGTAATGGTTTAAACATCTAGATAGAGTATGCAAACATTTTCATAAAATACCGTTACGTACTGACGGCTCGTGTGACGTATGAGTTTTTTAGCAGACTTTATATAATAGGTAAAATATTAAAGAATAATTAAATGAAATTTTAGTACGTCGGTTGGTGTCAGCGAAGCAATCTTTGAAGAGGTCTACCATAACGAGTTAGATTAAATCATTTGGTGTACTGCAACCCACGCATTGAATAAGTACACTCAGACAGCAGTGTCATACAGAGATTTTTAAATACAATTTAGATTCAAAAACAATTTTATACATTATTGTTACCATCAGTATCTGTAGACGCAGATAGACAGACAGGTTAGCTAATTCGTTTTGGATGTATAGATTTGAGACGTTAAAGTGAATTGAGATGTGACAAATGATCGTTATAAAATATGTCATCATCATATATTATGTTATTATTTCATACCCATCACGACTGTGGGACTGTGTCAGCTATCATCACACGACTGTGTACATCACTAGAACTGACATTGTAACACTATCCTGTCGCTACAAAGACGCTTTGTCTCTCGCTCTACTTAACTATAATTAGTGGAATGATAAAAAATGTTAATGAGATAACCATACTTGTTTAAGTCTACCTACCTCCTTACCATGCTAGTAAGTTAGCAAAGATAGTGCTCCTTTAACTATACCTAATGTATATTTATTTACTACGCGGTACGCCTTCATTTGCCGCTTTGTAATTTTCTATATAAATATTTCAATGTATTGCGAGAGACGAGATTTTTGTTGAGACCGCAATAATAAGCTGCTCATAGCTGAAAAGAATTTCAGTTAGAAGTTATAGGTATTTCAATAAAGAATTTCAGTTAGAAGTAATAGGTATTTCAATTCATATAGAGACCAGTTCGAGGCTTGCAAACAAAGCCACTATCATCAGAATTAAATACAGTCGTTAATAAGTTAAAAAAACAATTTCGTTATATGTTATAGCTTAAAACGTGTTATTAATTTCAGAACATATATATTTTTAACGTGTATTTCTTGATGTCAACGAACTCTTTAATAACCAGGTAATACGACATGTGAGGCCTCCCGTGTTATGTTTTTCTAAATGATATCGGCGTTTTAACGATGTGTCAAACAGACATCAGTTTCGGTCAAAGTAAACAGTATTGTTTACTCAGAACACAGCACGCTGCAGGCTACTCGATGTGTCCTTACTCGTATAACAATCTTACAACAAAACAACAGAAAGTTACAATGGACTCATGTCATCATATATTAGTTTATTTCCGCTCTCCGAACAGTCTCTAAATTATTTTTGGCAGCACTGATATTAAATAGTGTCCGTATACTAATATTTAAGTATTTTCGAATGAAATCTGTGCGTATGATTCAATATGTGCGTCTAAGTTTTTTGTTTCATTGTCCCCCCCACTGTAACTTTCACCGTCGCGGCTGGAGTTGTTTCGCCAACTTGACGGTATTTTTTTTGCCCACCATCGCCTTTTACAACTTAACAAAGAAGTCTGACGGAGGCCGTGTTCTAACTTATTACAACTCTTTGAACTCTTGTTTTATATTTCTTTATTTTTGTCATCAAGTTATCTCGCGTGTTATGAATGTTGCGAATAGGTTTTTGAACAATATGTATTAAAAGGATTCTTTATTATATATTGTGTGACACTTATTTACGTTGTTCAAATATTCTTGCCCAAGTCACTACTCTTAGTTTAAAAACAATGTCAATAATGAACGCCTCGTTTGTCTCACTGTATTCGTGCCTGCCGACTGTTTGAAGGGTTAGCTCGCCTAGCAACCTGTCTAGTATTTATTGTCGACTCAAACATTATTGTTGTGAAAACCGACTCGGCAGGCAGCTGTCTACTAACTGCAAGGAAATTCTGAGTCCAGTTTCTCCGACCTCGTTTGCGAGCGTGCTATCTGAGACGATCCATTGTCACGAGCACGTGCTATGATCAATAGACGCATAGTTTTTGAGGCGAATGAGTCGGTTGCGTGGACTGGTATCGATTCGTAATGGGTCCATGGAACCGATGCTATCTGGATGTACCGGTTCACCTTGACTTTCGGCGCGAGTCACACTCAGCTCGTTCCAGATCCACGAAAACGCAAGTGAACGGGCTGCATTAACGGCCTTGACTGTTTTTTTCTCGTTACAATATTCGACTACGGATGACGTAATGCATTAAGGTGATTGTGTAAAGTAATCCTATCTCTGCCCGCGGGGAGGTTTGCAAATTGAATTTGTACCTCGTATATACATTTTGATTTTATTCTATCTTTTCGGTCGCGATGCTTTTTAACGTAATTTCTTTTATTTTCTTCTTGTAGTTTCTGTTTTATTTTCATACTTGTGTATTGTTTATATTTCTTTCTCAAAAAGTATACGATGAATGTTTACCTTAATTTCGTTGATAGTTAACAATTTCTTTAAAAACTTCCATATCATAGTCAGGTTATCAATAATGAAAGCTTTATTTTTATTGATTACCATGAACATCATCCTTGAGTAGACTTCAGTATTCTTATTACAGTCTAATACGTTACATATTGAAGTTTAAAAATCTTTTTACGTACGATAAAATGTGTGTCATGTATGATGCTAATGATTAACTATCTAATAAATATCATAGCAGAGATAATTTTTACATAAAGATCTTGGCTATCAAGGTTCTAATATAGGTTTTTAGAGTTTGTTACATTGTTTGAAAGTTGTTTATCGAGCTTATAAATTCTGGTGCTTGGGGGGCTGAGGGGGGTTTGGAGGGGCGGAAGGCGGGGGTTGTCTTTCCCGTCTTGATTACAGCTATTGTCTTCAAATACGCATTTCTTCACTAGTATCTTTGTGCCATCTTCCGTTGTTAATTGGAGGATTCTAAAAAATATCACCGCCAGCGCCTCCGCTCGCGTTACTCAGTACATAAGTAGCATACGGTCAGTATATATTGGGTATATGCTTGTTTATTTGCTTTCCCTCGTCACTTCATGCATATTGGATTGAACTCTATTGTCTACCAAACAACAGAATACGTTCGATTATCGATACGATTAAAGGAAATGCTGAAATGCTGCTGTTTTGTGCCATAATGGAAGCCATAACGAGCGTTTTTATTGATCAAAACATCAATCGTCGGTCCGCAGTCGTTTGGGAACTATTAACACGTTCTGTAAATGTCCTTTATAGACGCTTTTTAAAAACCAAAACAATTGCATTTATACCTTTAAAAGTATGAAAATAATAGCATCATTTACTCTTAACATTTCATTGAATCGTTTGAAATTTTTCCTAAACAAGGTACAGTGTTCTGTTTTGAAGTTATTTCATTTCTATTGTTATCTATCGCTTATTGTTAGATGTGGTGTGCTCACAAGGCTGCTGTTTTTGGTATCTCAGTAAGAATCTTTCGTTCGTTATTTAATTGCAATTTTTGTGAGTGTTATTAGTTAAATTGAAATTATGCCTCACATACACTTGTAACTGAAAATTTCTTCTTGATGTGTATAAGTAATCAGTGTTAAAAAATTGCAAGTGGCGTAGTAATGTTCACTCTGTGTGTTCAAATGTGATTTTCGGGGATACGTAAAGGGCTGCCGAGTCGAAACTTCCGGCGCAACCCTAGCGGGGTTGATGATTGAGTGCTCCGTGGGCGCTGCATTCATTACTCGAGGCTCACTGAGCTTTGAATGCCTGGTTCATACAACGGATCTAAAAACGCGCTGAATTCTATACCTATATGGCTTCGTCCGTGTTCAAACGAAACTATTCGCTATAAATAGTACAGTGAACTCAAACAAAGTAAGCGATAAGTATCACACAAACTGAGCCGTTTGTTCAATATGAGGCACGCGGTAAACATGTTTTTTATTTTAAGCTCACAAGGTTTAGATGAAAATCGTTTAGATGGGAATCGTGGAGTCACGTCCTAATATTGTGTACAATGTACAAACGTCAGGTGAACACGTACTATATATATATATATAGGGTTGGTTTGGGGATCACGTGTGCCTCAATCAATACATAGAGCTCTTAACATACTCTGGGCTAAGATACATTTTTTATCTCAGACGTTATCAGTGTTTACGAAATATAGAATGAGTAATATAATAAAGGATTTAAATGAACGTGAACGAGTAAATTTAACCGTATAACGGATTTAGCCGTGGTCGCTCGGTTATGAACAGGAAAAGACGAAACTCGGTCAAATATAGGAAGGTAAATGTGATGAAGTGTTAATATAGAGTGAGACGTGATGTTACCGTGCTGTTGTCCGACGATTTTTCTATCGGTTTGTTTAACATGGCCATTCGTAACACCATACAGTTACCTCGTCTCACTCTGACCTCTCGGATGACAAGAGTTCGGCCGGGTACGTTGACCTGACGTTTACATTATACCAGAAGTCGCTGACTTTCCGCAAACGCCAGGATTCTGTGTTACATTTGCTAGTCTAGTGTTATATTAAAGTGTCATAAGCAATCTTCGCGTCGGCTGTACCTACATAGCTTTATACGATTTTATCTACTTCGATAAAGTATGCTTAAATCTAGGCTGAGGTGAACCACGAGCGATCTCTTACTACAGATGTATATGTACCTAGAGATACAAAATATTCAATAGCAGAATATTCGTTTGAAGAATATCTTTTAAGGGTAGCAAGGGGTAATGTTCTCCAGACAAAACTATACCTATATCATTATTATATATACATGAATGTTTTACCTCAATTATTTCGCTACCTCACATGTGTGTAGTGCTGGATAACATCCATCCATCCATAAACAATGACGTTAGACGTATTGTTTATGGATAAATATTTCGTGTCATGTAATGAGGGGGCCATGACAGCCAGGGTTGCCATATTCGCTTTTATATCACACGTTGTGCCTGGCAACACCTGGCGTGTTGCGTAAGACGCTGAGTCAGCTGTTTGTGGAATGATTGAATACACTTTTGGATGACCACAGACAATAACAAATGCGTTCTGTTGCCACGTGGCTATTTCGCGTGTCGGATCACGGAGTCACGCCATCGACCAACATAATAACAGATTACCAATTAATCTTCAATGATATATATATATAACAATACTAGGTTTAATACTTTTATACGTATTTGAAACTCTATTTACAAGTTATACTTTGAAACGTGTTTTAGTCTATGAGTGTCAAATGTTATTTGATAATGAATTATATTTGTTATCATGTAATTATTTAGATGAACAGTGTATACTTGTGGAATTATTTAATTTTAAAGCTGTGATAGTAATTATTGCTTTTAATTATTAGATTTTTAAATATTAAATTAACATTACAGCTCGTGTTCAATAGCGATAAAAACCAGTTGCTTTGATTCGAATGTTCATTCATAATTAAAATCTATTTATAATCAACCTAGTGTTTTATTTAAAATCGTTATTAGTTATACAATTCATAAATAATAAGCTCTTTCTGAAAATGCTTTAGCATATACCTTGCCTTTTTTCTCTATTTTTGTTATTTTCAAGGTATTAATAAGAAATAGCCTTTGTTAATCCAAAACAACATCATACATATAAGGTTCATAAAAAAATATTTGCTACACTTATACAGGAAAAGAGAAAACACTAATTTATATTTATTATAATTAGGGCTAAATAACATTTTTTATCTTTTTAATGTAATTAATGAATTCGAAGTTGTTAAGCCAGAATCAATTATCATTATTAATTGGTATTTAATGTTCCACACTCATAGTTCATAACTCACAACTATGAAGTGCATGCCGTCAGTACATTAGCTGTATGTATACGGTATAAGTTTTCATCTTTATAAGCCTGTAATAATCTCAAATGGCGACACCCTAAATGCGGCGGTACAAATAAAAATCTCCGCGGAAGGAGTCGGTCTCTTCAACGCCGACATCGTAATAGTAGCTCCTTTGAAAACCACGTCGAGTGTGCAGGAACTGTGCTGAATTCATAATTGTCACTCCCCTGCTTTCGTCTTGTTTGTAATTAGTGTTCTCCAACCTACAAACTCCTATACCCTGGTGTTGTTTATATTGTTCGTTCCCTGGCAGCGGATGTTCACGTGCGACATCCAACCGATATGTATTTCTCTAGATTAGTTTATATAGTTGTTAGTGAAACTCCTCACGGACTCTGTTCAACATATTTTTAACAAAGACAGCCGGTCGATACGAAATGAATCTCTTTTATTTCGGCTCTGAACGCTGTGCAAGTTTGTAGTCTGTTTCAAAGTATTATATCTTATTTTTGAACTCCGTGCCAATTGGTGACAGTTGATCATCTCTTAAATAATTGAGAGACATTAAAGCTCAGTTCAGAAAATACGCTGCCAACTTGTTTGAATCAACTTTATACGGATTGTTGGAATTTTAATGAAAATTTAGCGTCTCTTATGGATTATATATCGAATTATTAGCTGTATCGTTTTATGAATATAATGTATGATATATTTTGGACGTTATACAGATTAAAAATATATTTTAATAGTCTAAGAAGGACGTCCTTTTAAAGATAGCTCTGCGTAACACAGCATGTATTCCATTCAAATGTCATTCAAATTCCTATGTGCTCGCTATTATGTAAGCCGTTGCCAAATTTGTGTAACAATGTGTGCTTAAAATGTCTCCAATTATACATTCAGCGACTAATCAATTAGGCGTGTATTATTTATGAAGCTTGGCAACAGAGTCTTTCATGGACTAAATTATGTCGCACGCTTCAACAAAACAGCTTATAACCGAATGTGTCGTACAAAACAAACACAAACGATGCAAACGACGTATTAATCTTCAGCTAACTATAACGTGGGGGCAATAAAGCTTTCGGAATATATTTACAAATGACTGCACTATTGTCGTAATGGCAAGAACGTTCAGAGAAAAGTCGCATAGCAACTGGCCGAAAACTTACCTTACCAACAATTATTGCTCGTAGCCAAATAATATTAAAATTATAATGGATTAGGTGCACATTATTTGTCCATTACGACGTAGGTAGGTTTGTTAATACAGTGCCATTTCATTTTATGCTTTATTACCACGTCATAAGGCTCAGACGTTTACGGCTACGACGATAAAACGTAGAATACGTTCTATACATGACAAATTGTCACCTAGCTAGCCTTACGGTAATGTCAGAGATTACACACGAGCGGGCGCTGTGGCTTGTGTTCGGTTGGATTTGAACGTATGCGACACGCGTCAATTGTTAAGAATATGACGAAGTTTTTCGGCTAGGTGCGGCTTTTTCTATACAGTTAGTACTTCATTGATCTAAATTACAAAACAAAGCAATATCTCTTTAAGTGCTAAAGCTATTATATTATTAATTTAAATTCGATTCGGCTAAAGTGATACATCGTATTAAATGAAGATTATGTACCATAACCTAACCTTACCAATGCTTTTACTTTTTAGAGTTAGAGATTATAATTTTGTAAAGACCTTTTTTATTATTGGTTTTCTTTCAAACTTTCTTAAAATGTTTATATTTTTTGGTAATTTATATATTTCGACGCAATGTTATTCTAGTTTATGACAAAAAACGCGAGCCATCCTGTCTGGTAAATACAATGACAATTTTCTATGTCATATTTTATTACAGTAGGATTTGTAACGTCCGTTGGTTATAAGGAACGATTAATTATTTGTTAAATTAAAACGAAAATTCAGATATTATAATTGTAATTTACTTTGTAATTAGATAAATTAAGAAAAATTGTATTGCAAGTAACACAAATCACGTGACAGTGGCTCTCTAATTATGCTATCCAAACAATCGTCTCAGACGGGAAAAATGTTTTCTGCAGACACGAAAGTCAATTTCGGCGCATTTGCATAAAACGGGCTCGGTCTTTTACGTTCCGATTTTCGCTTAATTAACGCTCGTCGAAGTCTTAATCTTAGGAACGAGTTAGTATCACCAGCTTACGAGGCTCTCTTAGCAACTTATCAGTTTGTGGGTTTTCCTTCGATTTAATAAATTGACCTGTTCATTTTGTCGTAATGTATGTGTTAGAGATGTCTCGTCTGTTAGTGTATTTGTCATGTTAAATGAGCGGGTTGCATCACTAGTTCTCTCCGCCTCCGCATAGTTGTAGTCACAAACAGCGTATAGCTACACACGTGACGGAAAGATGTGCAAGCCGTCTCGCTATTTGAATAATAAGCCCGTCCGTGTCTCGGACAGATTAAACTTGGTCGTATGACATCTCCGCTGCTCGTATAATTCAATAGTGGCAAACTGATTCCAAACTACCGTCGCCGTCCGTGATTGGATGCACTGATTTACGCTACCATTCGCCGCCACCGGCTATTTGCTAGGTAACAGACGCCGGCTTTGTCGCTCCCTGCATACGAATGCGAGTATTGAAGGCGGAAATAATTACCCTATCTCCTTTATCGTGTTCATATTTAGCACACTCAGTTTATACAAAGGCGCGCTCACGTGGCGTGTGCGTTTAAAAGGCCATTAAAATGTCACAGGCTTGATGCGGGTAAAACGAACGAGCCCCCCCTCCCAGCCCTCCACCCGGGACGCACGGCACGGCTAATTAATTATTTATAGTTCTTATAAATGAAGCCCTCACGACCGTAACATCGAGTCGGATTTCGCGGTTACCTCCTAGGAACATTTGCAATGAATATGCGCGCATTAATAAGACAACTAAGACGACGAGATATCCACGCAGTCGAATACAAATGGTCTTATTAATTCCGGGTTTACGAGATCTCTTGTATGGGAAGGGGAATGTCTTCCATTGATAGAGCATCCTCTCACTATTCAACCGCCGTTCAGAATGTGCTCATCTGTTTCCCGTATCGACATGACCGAATGCGAGTGGACGAGGGTCATCTCAGAGGTCCTGCGAGGCCCGCTCTGAAATAAATCCGCGCCGGATCCACTGTACCGTTACACTTTTCTCAATATCGTTGACCCCATTAACGAAGACGCGCTCCGTTCGTCTCACTCCTATCAGCCCTCAGCCGTTCTTATACTGTCACATTCATTGTCAATTAAACGCTCGACTCTGCCACAGTTGATCACGGCCCGCTGAGTTTCAACGTTCCAATTGGAAATATCTGTAGGAGATGTATTTGCGCTCCGTCGATCTTAAAGGATGATCGCATAACTTAGGACATAGCGGGGAATCGGGGTTGAGTTGTGGGAACTTTCGAGTTGCGAGCAGCGAGCTTCGTGACGCGAGTCCACTTGAAACGCAATCCGATGCAGAACACCGAACGAGCCTGTCAGAGTCTAGACAAGACGAGATTCACAAGCTGTTATCGATTATGCAGTTAGGAGATGATGCGAGCGGGGCGCGGCCCTGGAACCCTGTCATCCCCGAGGGACACGAAACGCGGCCGCTTCTTAATTACTAGTGACGTCACGGATATCTTTCCTGAGTGTGTCGCAAAGGGCGAGAGTCGGAGGCGGATGTGGTGCTGAGCGATTCTATACCTTGTGTTAATAAATCGTTCAGTACAAGTGAATCGTTTCATGCAGGGTGATGTGCGCTATGAAAATATTATGATGTGAGGGTCCCGCGATTAATTACGGGGCAATGTGTCGGTATGATTTTAAGTTTAATTTGCGTGAGCGCGGCTTCCGTTCATTAAACAAACCGTTGATTTATTCAAGTATATTTATTTTGGTTTGTCATCAGCGTTCACGGCTAGTGCGGTGGAGCCGGAGGTTCGAGTGCGCCGCTCGTGCTAGCTTGATTCGTCTACACTCCTTTGATGTTCATTGTATAACGAATCTCCGTGTTCTCTTGCCCTAACGCCTCGCGCCGCGTCCGTCGTTTCCAGACATGCAATCCATTTTGAACTGAATACGAATCACAGGAAATTATTTTATATGGAAGCAATCAAAGCGAGGGTTTATGAGTTAGTTGCGGTGTCCCATTAAACTTGCTTGTCTGGAATAATGAGTGTAGTCAATGGCTCGTCTTGTTTTTGACGCTACACTCAAAATATTTGCTTTCGCTCCCGTCTTTCATTAACATCCTATGATAATAAAAGGGCCATTTGACTCTTAATTAATTGTTTTCATTCATTCTATGTTGGCTGTAAAGGGTCATTCTCTACAATTAATTGTAAAGTTGTAATTGATATATTTTCACTGCGACACAAAATACATTCTCCGTTAAACTTGGCCCGTGACAATATGATAGTAATCCAACAATGCGTTTAAATGACGCTTTTGTCTTATGCTGTTTTATGTTCAACGTAACTATATTAACTGTACTAACAGAAAATTCGATGTTAAGCATTTTTTCATATTAGTTAAAAAGACATGACACATTTTATTCATGGCTTATAAACATCGGATTTTCCTTACGTTATTCTCGATAACATAGTGAACGTATAACTTATTGTTTATTCAACAAAAGGTATTTTTTTTCTCATGGTATACAAGTTATTTTTAACATAGCAGTTTATTTAATATTCCTAATTCCAATCCAGTTTCTGTGTATATTCTACTTTGATAGAATAACAAACATTTTGTTCTTAAAATGTTGTATTGTAGTTCTGTTGCTAAAGGCAATATCTGCTAATGGGGTATCTCTAGTGAAATATAAATTCTGAAAGAAATATTTGCTATGAAATATAAAGGTTTATTGAAATAAAATGTTTGCTGTTTGTTATTACGGCTCTGTTTTTGTGAGTTGTTATTAATTTGCTACATTATCGTAATAATTATAATCAGTTATATAATTAGAGATTGTTATTGCAATAAAGATTCATATATTATTTTAAAAGTATGTTATCGGTCAAAGACCGATTTCGATTTGATTCTTATCATAATGTTACTGACGACATTTGCGAATTTCGTCTCCACCTTTGATTATCTTGATTTAATACAATCTTACTATTACGTAAATATTTATACTACACTATACAGTATACACTGTTTGTTTCATAGTTTTAAACATTGATTGTAGCGTGTTTTTTTTTTCTTTTTAAGTATTTTATTTAATTAAAGGTACTTGTTAAACATTATGCTACTATCGTTGTAAAATGTAAAGCAAGGACAAGACCACTTATATACTCTACTATCTCGCTTCAACGAACCGAAAGCCGGATGTATCACAGATATGAAATTTTATTTAAATTTACGATCTAACCAATATTATAGCAATAGATAACATGCAAATACAGATTATTTCGAGTGAGTAATTTGAAATACGATTCAACCACAAAGACCAACGGGCAAATTTAACTTCATATCCACTTACAACGGCACTCGCGTTATGTTGTTATGTATATAATAACACACATTAATATACCATATTTACTTTGACATAAGGCTGATAATCGTTCGTCGGTATTACAATGCGGCGTGCACTCGTGGTCGTCAAGCTGTCTAAGGCAAGGCGAGGTGCGCGTGCGCATCGTGTAACAATAGTTTGGTGTAACATTTAGAAACTGCATTCACGTTCTGAAGGAAATAAATAATATATAGAAGGTTTTTTCACACACCGTAACGACGTAGTTATTTCGATGACGCAACTTATCATTAACTTTTAATTTGTTAGAAGATTTGATGTAGTTATTATTTTTTGTTGTTATATTTACGATTAAAATCATCCTCAGTTTTCGTAAGTTCGTTCTAAGGAATAAATATTTCCTTACAATTATTTTTCATTATAAAACAAACATGATTGTTTTATCATTTCAAGGCATTATATAAATAATGAGATGTAAGACTTTCGAGAGTTTTCATTGGAATTAAAGTAATATATTCGGATTACTGCATTCACATATTGTCTGGCCGTGATCACGGTTGCTGTAAAGTAACCGTGACGTCGGGAGTGTGTGCTTTAAAAAATAATAAC